>VDFB02067626.1:0-23296 GCA_007258455.2 Sequoia sempervirens | reverse complement strand
AATTGTGAGTTCGTTTTAAGCACCAAAATGAAGTGTGAGTTTTGATTGTTCAATTCTTAACCTCAAACAAAATCTAGTAAGTTTGTCCTAAGATTCATTTGAAGCCCTTTGCAATGAAAATAAAATTGTTCGTTTTAGACCCAAATGAAAATTAGTGTTCTAAAATGAAAAGATAAACAAGTTCGTGAAGTAGTGTTGATAAACACTTAAAGTGTTAAAAAACACATTGCGTTTTCAAAAAAAATAAAAATCTTCCCCTCCTTTCGTTTCCATTTGATAGCCTTCTCTTTCGCTTGGCACCTTTTCGCCTTCGTTGTTTGTTTGTACCTTTCACTTGCCCTTGTTCGCTTTTGGTACCTATTCCATCAAAAAGACAAATCATGTGAGATTTAAAACATTAAATGTTTTTTTATTATTAACTCCAAACAATAGCATGATTTTAATTGAAAGAAAACCAATGATAATAAAAGAAAGATTTAAAAGTGACTTTTTGCTTTGATAGTAATGTCATTGAAAAAATATCATACTTGTTAGATCCATTCTCTTCTTTATCAAAATCCACAACACTAGAGGTGTTGAGTTAATTTAAATCAATCACAAATGGTATAGATAAATCAACCTCTAAGGATAAAATCTATAAACACTTTGAATCCATAAATCAGCATATCTGCCATATAGATGATATACAACAGTTTTTTATAAATCAGCAAGTTCTCACATGAAGTAACGAGCAAACTCCAACATTTAATCACCGTTAATTAAATATGTATATGCCTTCTAAGATCTGTTCGAATAAACTTGAGGCACATAAAGTTGAGATTTACAGATAAATGAAAGATTATGTTGCGCCCATACTTATGACTTCAAACGACGACCTAGGAACTGGCAAAGGAAGTCTATTGATTTAAATGCTAAACCTATTGACTTGACCTTGGTTATCTGTGCAGGATTAGGAACCACAGATTGTCATTTGGCGCGTTTTTCAAAAGACAACAGATATCAGTCTTTTCATCGACCAACCATGAATCCCTTTCAACGCCATTCGCTTGCATTCAATGACAGAAAGAAACAGAAGTAATTATGGTTATACTCTACTGGGTATGTGATTTGGAAGCAGGAAAATATCAATTTTGAGCTGGGCGCATAAGTTGGTAAATGGCGGGTGATCTTTTTTTTTTTTTTTTTAAAAAAAGACTTAAGTATACTGACATTTCATAACATTACACCTTACGCATTTTGCATCCAAATAAACTGACTAAGATTTTTATTGCGGGAAACTTAATTGCCAACGCATGGAGTACCAGTCTATTCAAGGAGACACCTATGGGTTGAGTTTAATGCCGAGAAGGACGTTGCGCAGCTACTGGGATCTTCACCTTTATTAATAGTTTCAAAGTAACTATTGTCATGAAAGGAATAGCATGCAGGTGAAGTGGGACCTGCGCAGCAGCCTAAGGCATGAGAAAATTTTAAACAACCCTCTTAGCAAAAAATGAGAATAAAGATAGAAAATTGCTTTCGAAACAAATAGGCTGATCCAATTGATAGTGTGAAACTGACGTTTGAAAGTTATCCAGAAATATTTTAAACTAAATACAAATTGTAAATACAAAACTTGGATTGGCATGAAGTTTTTAAACAGATGTTTTTTTTTTTTAGAAGGTACAGAGCCAAAT
Source organism: Sequoia sempervirens (assembly GCA_007258455.2). Lineage (NCBI taxonomy): Eukaryota > Viridiplantae > Streptophyta > Pinopsida > Cupressales > Cupressaceae > Sequoia > Sequoia sempervirens. Next base: position 21,620 of record VDFB02067626.1, on the reverse strand, counting down.
CTTCAAACGTTTTCCAGCAGTCTCCTGCACCAAAACAGAAGCATAGAGAAAGAGCACGCTATAGAGTTTTGAAACAATAACAATACCAGGTATTGTATAGTCATACACACGCTTTACCCTATTGCAGTGACTGAAAGAATGACAGAAATGTTAACCTTTTTTTTTTTAGCAAATGAAATCAGCATCAAATGTAGTCAGTATGAACAAAGTTGAATCCAAAATGCTGAATGGTAAACATGTTTGAGATATACTCAATCATTAACAAATGTATGATTTATTTGCTTGGTGGAATGACTACAAAAAAGTGGAAGCATAGACAAATTACTCACGTATTTCTGTAATAAAGAGCAGAGCACAACATTTAACTAGTAATATCTTTATAGCAAAGAATTCTGATTCATAGAAAAAGAAGTTAGTATAACTATGACAAAGTATCAAATACTTCAGATTTGCAAAATGAGGTATCAAATACTTCAATTCTGCAAAATGTTCAAGCCCTCCTTCTAGCGCCAAGATGAAGTACCCAAAATCTACAATGTAAGACCAACCTCAAAAACTCATTAGAAGGGTTAGTCTAAACACACAAATCTGCAAATACCTCCATGAAATAAAATACCTATGCTAAAGAAATGCCACAAGTAACAAAACAACATCAAAAAGACATTTCAAAAGCATGATAATCACCTATTCCATGTTGGATTGGTGTCACATGTGCTAGTGACCCTTTCCCAACCCTTGATCAAAGCTCAAAATGATAAAATGCAAATGGAGATGATGGAGTGATGATGAACAAGATCAAATCTCATATGAAGAGAGTAACCTTGCCTAAAATTATGGATCCTTGAATGAGAATGAAGGTCTCATTTTATAGATTTTCTTGATGATAGATTGGCCAAGATGGTGAATGTGGGACTAAAGATCCTCTAATGAGAAGATGACACTTGTCAAATGATGAGTGGTTAGTGTTTGTGCAAGATTTGGGAAGAGTGCCCATGAGAGGGAGAATTTGAATTCAAATTTGCAACAAATTTTGAGAGGGGGACAAGAAAAACAACAATAAATGCAATGTTTGACTTGTCATGTTGAGGGAAAATGAGTGTTCTAATAAATCAATAAAATTGATTTATTGTGCAAGTGGCTAGATCTAGATAATGGAAGTGGGATGGGATTAGCATTAGATCAGGATTAGATGATGGTTATGTTGATTTAATGCTGATTAGATGATTTGACTTTCAAGATTTTGATAATTGATTTATTTAAATCAGAAAATGATGAAATATGATTTAGGATTTGATTTAAATGGATTTTTGATTTATTATTAAAAGATTGATGATAATGCTCATTTGATTTTAAATAAATAACCTTAGGCAATGAGATTATTTAAATGGATGAAGGTGATGAATGGATCTAATGCAACATCTAGTTCAGTTGATGAATGAACTTGATCAAATGCAGAATGTAAATTTTGCATGTCTACAGTAACTAAATCATAAATGATAAATTTGTTGTAGAACAAGGGCACACTTAGGTCCATCCTCAATCCTCTAGTGTACCAATCTCAAGGGTTAGGTTTGCACTATGAACCAACAAATGTGGCTCTTATATGTTGGGAGTATATCACAATCAGCGTCCATGGAAAATTACATCTCGACATAGATCCTTTATCAGGATTAGGGTCCAACACCATGAGCTCGTAATTTTCCAATGGATGGACATGTTTCCCTTGACCCCTTGTTTACACTAGTTGGCATATCAATTATGAAGGGGATCCATATGCTAGGGGTACAATTTTAATATATATACAAGATTCACACAAGATAATACATCATATTCCATTTAGAAGGAACACATCCACATATTTCTTGTTTACGCCATTTTACAACTAGACAACTTATACACATCATTATGAATGGTATATATATCGGGTTCATTCCTGACATCCCCTCACCCTTATCCCAAGTAGGATACCTGGTATCTCACACTTGAGAGCACAACACATTTAGTGGTTTCCATATACAAATCACATCACTATCAATAATTTTACCACTCCATTCCATTTGAGTCAAACATGCACAACATACACCTATTCTTACAATTGGATTTTTCCATAACATTTGCCACAATACACAAACATAAGCATTGTTACAAGGTATTCATATCCAAAGAGAATAAAAAATAAATTCATTTTCAAATTTTCACCTTTTAAAGCAACAAGGATCATTTCATTACTCATATTTAACAACAAATTTTTGTATTCTACCCAGTGGCATACACAAGCTTGATAAGGTACCTTCTCAACAAGGCTACCCAATACTCAACACAAAAACAAATTTTCCAAACATTCAAATTCATTAACCTCTTTGTAATACGTAGCTAAATCTCCCATTCAAGATAGAAATCATCATAGGTTCACCCCAAAACAAATTGTTCATTTAATGAAACTTATAATCCTTAAGGTTGTAAATTAAATGCATTAAATGACATTACCTACATTGTTCTTATAAGATTTTTCACTTCCTTTCTAGCATACATGCAATGTCTAGCATAACAAATAACACTAAAAATTTAGGACCAAATTTTTTTCCCAAAGTTCCCAGTGTGGAAACCTGAGCTCTGATACCAAGTGTCATGCTCACATTCTACATGCTAATCAACTTAACAAAACTACAAAAAACTTTACTAACTTGCAAATAATTTTTATTTTGAAAACAATATTAACACAATGCAATTCTTACAACTATAGCCAATGATCTCACTAGTTAGGACAAGGATAGAAAGGAGTTCCTATCTTTAACAATAACGTCTACTTATTATGGGTCAACTTAAAATACCTCTTACCTACTCTAGTACCTCTTGTATTCCAATGCATTGTAATTACCTCGCTCTGAATACTTATACCTACAAGGTCAACATGACTTGTGTTGGTTGGAAATTTTGTATTCTTGTGAAAGCGTAGAAAATGGTGATTTCAACCATAGCACGTGAGTTTGAACTCTCCTAATTAAGGGAAGGCTCCCCCTTTAACTAAATAAAACTGATATGGGTAGGACAGCAATCGTTCCTCTTATTTCAGGAAAGATCACGTTCTTCTCTCTTCACTGAAAAGAAACAGTATATGCGGATGAAACTTGTTACAACAGCAATACAGTAGAATAAAGAAAGAGGAAATAAAGTTTCCTGAAAGTACAAAGATTTCCGTTACTTCCTCCGGGACAGGAAAACAACCAATAAACACAAAGTCTTGAGGAATGAGATCCTATCTACCCTTTTCAGAATAATTACTTGATGAAAATATACAGCATAAAATAGCTCAAAGACTGTAATTACGATGTATCTTTTGACTACTTTAAATGAGAAATACTATGAGCACAAAGACTTATAATTCTTCTCATTTTCTAATACTAACTATGAATTCAATCTTCACATTTATAGCACAAAGACTGCAGATATTTAAATCAAATCTCTCTCTAGCAATCTTCTACAACTCTCAAGTAATCACAAAATGATGCCCCAAAATGACATAAGAACATTAAGGATGCAAAAATGAGAATTCAGCTCAAAGTCTGAAATTCCAGCTTCTTGATATTACTTGAAAGTTCACAATATTCCACTATAAAGCTCAAAGACTTTATGAGTACAAAATTCTGCAGAGTTTTCTTGCTTGCTAAAAAGATATCTATTACAATAGACCCCTCAAGTATTTATAGGAGGAAGGTCTGGAGAAAAAGGTGGGAGGATCTCAACAAACTTGAGAAAATCTCTCAACCGATAACTAATTGCGATTGACTTATTCAAAATTACAATCCAAATTGTGATTTGTCTTGTAAGATTTTACATGTAATTACATTTTCAAAAATTGCAAGGAAAGAACACTTGCAATTGCAAAATTTGTTTTTACATATATTTTGTCGAAAATGAAAATACATAAAACAACCTAAAATTTTAACTTGTATCATTCCTATCTTTGAAAGACAAGAATTTGCTGATGATGGTCTGCAACTCATTCGGATCTGGACCCAACGTGTTCTTGGCCACTGCAACTATCTTCAAGATTACATCAAAGTATCTGATTGTTGCTAGTCTATGCTCCTCATAAGTAGTTTGCATTTTCTCAAGGATTGTCTGATGATTGACAAGCTTTTGAATTGAATCCATAGAAAACTGCTCTGATTCCATTTGTTGACGAAGATTGGCTGCCATTTCGGAAATAACTGAATCAGCTGCAAGTAATTCATCTTCTTGATTTAAAACTGTACAAGAGATCTTCTCAAAACTTGAAAGAATATCCTGCTGAACTTCATCATTCATTTCTAAAGTGGCCTGGATATCTTTAATAAGATCTTGAATGACCAATGATCTATTTGTCATAAGTTCCTCAAATTCTATGTACTTCTCTCTATTTGGCAAGATCGAGTTGTTGCATAGAATTTGTAACTTGACTTGATCTATCTCATGCCAGATTTTTAAATCTTTCTCAAGCGATTCCAAACTCTGCTTGAAGGCTTCCAAAGTCTGATTTAGCTTTATCTTTGCTATTCTGACATTTTTGAGAACTTGCAAGGTCTTCTCAATCATTGGAATACTTTGATCAATCAGCTGAGTTATCCATGAATCAACTGCCTTGGCCTTTTGTGCAATTCTTTCTAATTGCCTAACTGATTCATTAGGAGGAGCTGTAGATAGAGAATCAACTGCCTCTGATGATCCTGTAATCCTTTGAATGACTGAAACCAGCTGAGCATTGTCTTCTTTGAGCTTTTCCTTTTTAGCTAAAAGCTCATTATAGCTTTGTGTCAAAATCGTCACTGAACTTTGAGCATCCTGCATCATATTGGCATGAGTTTGCTTGCCCAATTCCACTCTTGTGAACCTGTAATCAGATACCTGCATTTCTTCATGTGGTTTGTCAACAAGAGGCTCTGCAATCTCAACATATTTCATTCTATTGCTGTCAACAAAAACTTGTGAGACTGTTTTAGCTTTCTTTGCAACCATCGGTTTTGATTTCTTAATTTTTGGAAATCTAAAATATCAGGAGACACTGCTTGTTTCTTTCTTTTGGGAGCAACTGAATTCAACCATGGAGGAAGATCCAAGGTTGTCACATCTGAAATAGTAACAGTAGTTTCTGTAGAAATAGCCTCAATTTGAGATACAACAGAAATTCTAGAAGGTGCCTCGGTTTGTACAGCAACAATGTTTTGTTTAGAAGACAAACTACAACTAGGATTGGCCATGAAGGAATCAAAACTTGTTACAGATGTATCTATTTCTGGAAAATTTATTTTTGACATGGCTGGAAAGATTGGATTTATGTCAAAAATACTCTTGAAGTTATCGGGCAAGCTTCTTATGGGAGTATTCATTACTGATGAAGGTTGATGACAAGTCTCTTGTGGTGGAATAGAAGGAACGAAAATGGTGGAGAAGGAATCAACATCACTGTCGATAGGGGACATAGGAGATATGACTGATTTTGGTATTGGAGCTTCAATGTGAGGAGTTATCTCACTTAGAATAGTAGAGGTCTCAAGAACCTCGTCTTCTTCTTGCTGATCCAAAACTTGAATCTGCATTTCATTGGCTTCTTTTCCCTTTGATGTTTCCTTTTCCAATGGTTGTTCTGCAGCTCTGCTTACCTTCAGCTTAATTCTGGTACCTGAAGAGGAAGCTCCTTCTTTTGATTGTTCTCTGATTTCTGATTTTAATCCCCTAGGACCAGCTGGATCATCTTCAGCTCTAACTTTGATTTTGATAGTCTTGACGCCTATGCTTTTGAGCCAAGAGTTGGTGTTCGCCAAGACTGATTGAAACCTATCAAAGATTGAGACAGATTCCTTTTGGGACCATTGAATTGCAGGAATGAGAGCATTAGCAACTCCTTGTTCTTCGTATTCAGGATCTAAAATCTGCCTATCATCAATTACTCCCTCTGGAATTAAAGTCAGATTTAGATCAATAATTTGCTCCAAAGTTAGCCTGCAGTAATCCATTTTGTATATATCCTTTTCTGTCCGGAGGTCTGCCCAAATGTCTTCAATGCGGTGAACATGAGTGAAGGCTCTTTTTATTTTATCTTTCATCCTTCTGTAATCAAAATCCACTCTAGCTTGGAATCTCTTCAATGTTATCTCCTGAAGTTCAGTCTCCATTGCTTTGGCTCTTGAAGAAGTTGTCAGAGAATACCTGCCGATTACCAATGGATTATGTGAAGAAATACCAATTCCAGACTTATGTTGCGTAGCTTGACGTGAATGAACTGCCATCAACTGTCTTCCCAGCTCCATCAGAATGATCTTATCAGTCGGATATCTTGGAAGCATATAAGGTTGGTCTTCAAAGCATCCAACTCTCATATAAGTGAAGGTAGGAAATTGAAGAAACAAGCAGCCATACTGATTAACTTTATTCCAAGCTGCCTCAGATACCCTGTTATTTGCTAGTTCTTTGTCAAACAAACACATAAAATAACCAAAGAAGGCATCTTGAACCCTTCTATAATGCGCTCGGCTTGGAATAAAAGTCAGCTGATCATAATATTTCCATACAGGTACCAACGATCTGTCACCTTCAGGAGATAGGCCTAGAAAATGTCTCAACGAAGCTGCTATATAAACCAAGTATGAATTCATATAGAAGGTAAGAGTGGTAGGAACCTGTGCAAGCTGTTCACACAAACTGTCACTGATTATTTCTCCCCAGAATATGGGATGATGTGCTTTTCTAACAACCACCATGAACTTATACATCCATTTTTCAAACACATTAGAAACTTTCAACCCTGCAATTCTGCTCAGAAGAGTGATCATATCATTAATTTCTTCTTTGAAATCAGACCGATACAACTTGGGTATACGGGTGACACAAGGCCGTGGTTTCATAAGCCATTTAGAATTGATATGTTTAATACAATCACTCTTTTTCTGCTAAAAATGTCTGTGAGCACTCTTCAATGAAATCTCTGAATATGTAGTTGCATCAGGAACTCTGAAAACTCTGTTGATTGTTTCAGCATCAAGTCTGATAACCACGTTGCCATCATCGTCCTTGATAGTTCTGGATTCTTTATCAAAGTGTGCTGCACATGTAAGGATGAATTCTAGTTCTAGGGCAGCAACAAGAAAAGAGGACACCAGATGAATATGACTCCTCAGCAATTTTTGCATATCAGAAGAGGTAGATTTCTCAGCTCTCTCAAGAAACTCGGACATATCAATATGCCCTATTTTTGTATCTTTGATCTCATCGATATTTGAAACAACGTGAGACGGAGAAATCTCATTCTGATATTTATCAAACTTGTATTTCATCTTTTTGCTTTTAGGAGAAGTTGGCTCGTCTGTCATTGAACAGGAATCTACAAGACTGCGGTGAAAACCCCATAAGGTCAGAACATCATCAGCATCAACGTGAGTGGACATGGCGAAACTCAAACCCTAAGACAATGAAATGGTCTTTGAAAGAATGATGGAAAGCGGATGAATACGAATTTGAAATGGATGAAATAATGGCAGGATGGTGGCAGTCAAAAATAACAAGTTGTCTTCTTGAAACAGCAGCAAGACAAAGAGATTTTTGGCTTGGATTTGGTATTTTGTCCAAAAAGATCAACTTTTGTGCTTTTTAAGGCAATTCGGGTTTTTGAATGATTTCAACAATTTCGGGATTTTAAAGAGATTTAGCAATTTTTACAAAGGCAGTCGGGATTTTTCGGAAGTTAAACAATTTTTTCAACTTTGCAATTTTGAAAATTGTTATTTCAATTGCAAATCCCAAAATTGCATTTTGGTTTTCAAAACCCGAAATGTAACACAAAGTAGATTATTTGTGAAAAATGATAATGGATGTTTTGAGGTGAATGGATGTAAATGAAATGGTAAATGGAAGTCTTATTATTTGAAAAGATGAATGAAAGCGTAATGAAGGAAAAGTTTATTGCTGGAATGAAATAATGGAAAAACGCATTTTTATTATAAGGCATTTCAAAGTGAAAAAATGCGTTATGTATGATGGAAGTATATGAGATGGAAAACGAATTTCAGTGAAATGAAGGAGAACGAAGGGTGCGTAGGGTATGAAAGATAAATGGAAAATGAAAAATGCATTTTATATGAGGGGCGAAATAAATGGCAGTGAAAACGCATTTAATTGAGAGCGAATGATGGAATGAAGGAAAATGGTGGGCGGACAAATAAGCAAAGGAGGCGAGAATGCATTTTGAAAAGGGACGAGCTAAATAACCAAGAAAACGCATTTTAATAAAAACAAAAACAAATATCAACAAATATACATAAAACAATTTAATAAAGACAGAAAAAACGTATAAAAATAAAACGCGTTTTAGTAGAAGACACATAAAATCTGAAACGAAATACCTAAATGACAATGACGTCTAATATAAAGCAATAAATGACAGAAAAACGTTAAAAGAAAGATAAAGAAATGCGTAGCATACCTGAAGCAAGTTCGAACTGAAAACAATGGAGATAAAACCCTAGGCGCGATGAGAAGATGACAGAAACTCAGCTATTTACTGACAAAAATCCGAACTTCAAGCATTAAGGTTGACAAAATCTCCATGAAATAGGGAAGTAAAAGCAAAGAAGGATTCAACTAGCTCGAATCTGAATAGCATCGGGTTTTTCAAAGTCTTTAGCAATGTAAAATGACAATAAAACATGAAATCGGGTTTTTTAGACTTCAATGCAATTTCATTTAAACCAAATCGGACTTTTTGAATCACTTTAGCAATTTTTCCTTTAAGTCTAAATTTCCCTATTTGCTAAATTGCTTTGAAAACCCGAAATTGGTGAAAAAGACACCAAAAACGACTCAAAAATTGACGAAAACGGAAACATAAGGGGGAAAAAGAGTAGCCCAAAGGTTAATAAACCTAAAAAAGAGATTTGTCACTCTTTGCACCTCGTAATGCGTGCCTTAGAGAAGAAAAATCTCAAATTTTATGAAAAATTTGATTGGTTATCCAAATTTTAAAACGAGTCAAAAATTCAGGATAACAACTTGGTGCACACATAAGTTCAAAAATTATTTAGCACATGATCACCAAGACAAGCTATACAAATCAAATGGGACACACCCTAGAGTCATGCGATCTAGAATCACAAGTGTAAAATGTTGATGATTACCAAAAATATAATCTTGAACTAGAGGATAATAATTAAACTATGATTAGCAAGGATAGTGACAACAATGATGTTAAAATATTAAAATAGTTCATTATATGAAATTATGTACATGAATCCAAGATGCATTATCCATATCCCTTAATGACATCCACAAAAACCTACATAAGTAAGTGTGATGTAATATAAAATTTCAAGCATATAACATCATTTCATATGTACCCCATATACATAGTTAAATAATAAATGGCAATATAAAACATTGTAGATATAACACAATGATGGTGATCCAAATATTACATAAAATGATTAAACACATCAAAGCATAGCCTAAGTACCCAAGGTACACAAATCAATATGATAATCCTAAGATTCTATTAAATGGCCTCCACTATAAAAATATGAAAGCAATGCTCGGAAAATGGTGAGCCCTCACAGGGGCTCCTAGCCAAAAATATCCAATCAAAGTTAAATTTAGTAACTAGTGGCATGCATTATCAAAATTAGGAATACATAAATTACATTAGGGGGTGTTTCTATGTATGTACCTCATGAAACACCTTGTGGAAATTTTTTGAGGTTGCTTGAGCAAGGGTTCCATTATTTACTATTGAAAAACCATTAGCTCTAGTAGTGGAAAATTTAGAAGAATGAGAAGTTGATTCCATTTAAAGGAGAAACAAATTCCCATAAGTGTCTAGTAACGAAATAAGTATTACAATAAACACAAGAAAAAACACTGAACTCCTACTTTTTGAAGTAGTATGACATGGAAACAGTGCAAAGCCATGAAACCCTAGTAGAACCAAAAGCTCTAATCCTATTTTTTCACATGGGATATCTTTTGGAAATATTGTAGATGGTGTATTATTGGGATGAAGATTTTGTGCATATGATATCTTTATTTGAACACTATTCCTCCATGTTTTACACCAACCTTTGCATCTATTTAATGTTTTCATAAAATGGATCTTTGGATAAAATCTATCATGAGTGACTTATTATTGTAAATATTGCTAGAAATGCCTTTGAGCCCCCTTCCATGGTGGAAACATGTGACCCGTATTATGGAATGTTTCCATTTACATGTGAATATTGGAATTTTTTATTATATTTATAGTTTAGGTTAGTATAATTTGTAAATAAAAATATAGTAATAGTATTATTAATAAATATTATTAGTAATTAATGTTTTTGTTTAGGGGAAAAATAGGTTTTGATGGGACCTGAAACCCATTACAAATAGGTTTTGAAGGGACCCAAAACCCTGTCTAAGCAAAGCATGCTACTAAAAAATAATTTGTATACCAACAACAACCCATCAGCAACAACACAAAACATTAAAAAAATACTACACAAGCTGCTAAAAAGGTTTTGAAGGGACCTCGAACCCTTTACAACCAAGTTTTGATCAGGACCTTGAACCCTTATGTAAGCAAAGAAACATGTATCAACTAGGCTACAACAAACCAACCACTTAGGATGACCAACATTGAGCCAAGAAAAACAATCATCTTACTAGTGTGGAAAATCAATAAACTCATTTTCTACAACAAAACCAACAAATCCAAACTCCCCACCTCAATAGGGGAGTTAGAGAGCACAACTAAACAATAAATATCATCGACCTTCTTGCAACACTACCCCACCCACTTCACCAACCCAATCTCCACCTCAATAGGAGAGGATAGAATGAGAATCCTTTCCACCGAAGATAGTTCTTCCCACCAAATCTACAACACCCAACTCTGCCTCAATAAGAGAGGGCTCCACCTCCATAGAAGACATTAGCTATAGAACTTGATAGAAAGTAGACACTCCCATAGAAAGGGTAGAAACAACATCCTTTGGCAAAGTGATAAACTATAACTTGAAAGAAGAAAATAAACTCTCCTCATCCAACAACATTAAAAATAGAAAATTATGAGCCATCAACATAAACATTAGTAACCACTCAGCTATCTAGAAGATAACAACCCTAGTTGTCTGCCAAGAAAGCAACCAAATAACAACACTAGAGGATAGGTCTCTCAACTTCCCCAATAACTTCTGAAAATGCACTTGTAGAGGTAAAATTCATCAAACAAAATCCAAATTACAATGATCATGGATCAGGGAAAAACTCCCCAACATCATTCCTAGAAGCATAAACCCCCATAAAAACTACAGGCAACACAAGAAAACCATCAGCAATAGGAACCAAAAAGAAACCATATGCTTCCTTGCCAACTCCAAAAAGACAGTCGTTAGGAAGCTCCATCCATCTTAACTATAAAATATGCAACACCCGCGCCCTCTATAATAGGGGAAAATCCATGCCAACAAATAAACCACTATAGAAGGCACATGCACCACCAAGAAGTGGAAAAGGAAGTAGCCAAACCCTCATAGGGTACCCCATTTAGCAGAAGAAAAGTCTCTGCTCCCCACTGCAAATAGACAAAGCTTCAACCACACGAACCTTCCGCAAGTAGGAAAGAGGCCAAAAAATCCAAAAGAGGACAACCATCCACAATAGAACCCAAAGATATACGCACCACTTCCTTACTGCAACCCAACCGTCTCAACCTCAAAACTAGCATCTCCCTCACCTTAAGCAATAGGGGAATTCAAAATCCTACCCTCACTCTATTTCCTGCCACTCGCCATCAACTCCCCAAAAATGCAACCATCATTGATAGCACCCAAAGGGATGCCCTATACTTCCTTTCTAACTCCAATAAGCCAACCATTCAGAAGTACCAGTGGTAACCCATCTGCCTCATCCTTAGAATCTACATCTCCCTCACCCTCTACAATAGGGGAATTCAAAATCATACCCCCCCTCTTTTTCTCGTGACTCACCATTAGCTATCAATATTTTTTTCTTCCTCTTAATTAGTAATTAATGTTAAAGAAGGTATTTAGGAAATATGTTTTTGTAAGTAGTTAATGAATAGGTCTTTTAATTTAGTATGAAATATTAATGGGTTTATAAAATAATATATATCAATGTAAAATTTAGCATATTTTTATGAATTCTATAATAATATCATATATTCAACATCATATTTATGTGCAATAATGAAGTGATTTATACATTGAATTTTCTCAATATTTCAACATAGCATTAAATTTCCTGAAATGTGGTGAAAGAAGATCCTTAATAATAAGGGGTCTCTATTTGTGTAGAACTTATAAGGATCTTAATATGTGCCTTTCCCCAAGGAAATTTCATTAGGAAAGAGATCACAAGGTATAAATATTAACTTTAAACATCAATGATGAGTCAATCAAACCTGGATCTTAGTCCTTAGGATAGTAGGCAAGATCAAAAACTAAATTGAAATGATTTGAATCACTAAAAATAAATGAATAGTAAGACCTAATACATGGAATGAAATTCTTGAAAATATAGAAACAAAAATCATAGTTTGTAGGCAGATTTGAGAAGGGTCTAGAAACATGCACCTACCACCAAAATATGATTTTGAGGTCTGCTAAGGGGCTAATTCATCCTAGGGTGAATGGGTCCTAGTTAGGGCTTCTGAAAAAAAACTTTTGACAGTCCTTTGATGCTAGATTTTGGCTTCTATTTGAAACAAGTCCCACTGTTGGAAATTCAGAAATAAAGTCTACAACCTAGTTTTTGTGGCTTGGCTTCACAACAATCATGACAACTTGTGCAACAATGCAAAATTTCTCTTTACAATCTTCAATTCTTCTTGAACTTGTAATTTGCACATACACAAAGTGATGGGCTTGGTCATTAGTACTTTTTCTGTTGTTTTTATATGCTTTCAGACACTTTACATATCTTTTCTAATTATCTTTTAGAAAAAAAATTCCATAATGTGTTATCCTTTCACAACATACCTTGCAAATTTGAACCTAGTTTGTGAATATGAAATATGGTGATAATATTCATAGTATTGCATGATTTAAACATGAGAATGTATGAATACAAATAGACTTCTATGATTTAATTATGAAGGTTAGTTGTATATGTATGTTGTGTGGATTAACTTCTCTATAGCTCAGCATGTGATAACAAGAATGGAGCATTTGTAGCAAGAAGCAAAGTAAGGGAAGTTCAACCCGCCTAAAGTGTAGGGAGTTGTGGAGATGAACGTGAAACATCATGGAAGGAATCAATAATGAGGATGACACTTTTTCTAGAACATTGAACGTTTGCTTATGTGTTTCACATGCAAGCTGCTTCTTTGAAGTTCTTAGTTGAATAGGTATCTTTTTACTTTTCAGTGAGAATGAATAAGTCAATCTTAATTTCACATCCTTGTATCTAGGAGTGGGATTAATGGTTGCAATTAGTTAGCAGTTTGAATAAGTCTCTCTCCATTTTTGTATAAAGTTAGGGGATGAGTTTGTTGCAAAGTTAGTTGGTTGTTACAAGTTATTAAGCAATTAGTCATTTTCCAGTTTCAATTAATCTAAAAACATCTTGTTGAAATGCAAATACTGAATACAATATGCAAGAAGGATTTTGTTTGGATATCTAGTGATATGCAATGAATGGAGTTGTATGTTATATGGATGTGTAAGAATCTGAGTTAGATTTGGTTCTAAGTTAAGTGAGAAAGTCCCCTGAGTTGGCCACTTGAGGTACTACCCCTCACTTCATTTATTTACTTATGTATTTATGCATCCCTATTAATTCTATTTTTATTGTTTTATAAATGCATTGCAAAGTAAAGTAGAAGAGCTCTTACAGTTGATTACAGTAGTTTTTGTTCATGAACAATCATGTAATTACTGAATCCTAGCACTCCAAAGATTTAATTTGATTATTTTGTTATTTTGAATAGTTTGGGTTGATTCTGTACTATATTGTTATTAGCAGTCACCTATAGCTTATGCTACAGGTACCATAGCCATTAGGTTTTGTAACTAATTTTACTATTTTTTCAATTATGTAAGATTCTAGCAAAGTAGAATACTCTAAATAGGTTTGCATAGGATAATTTAGGTGAACAAGAGTCCATGAAGGCACATATAGTGTAGTATCATCATAAGTTTAATCACCTTGGTTGATGATTCAATGTAGTCTTATGCAATGTGAAGTGGGTTGTTCAACCAACTAACCCTTTGAATTGAGTAAGTGTTACCAAGTTTACAATACATTATCTTAGACTCTACATTTTTGACACCGTTACCAGGGATGGTGCTATCTTCATAGAATTGTTCTTATAGTTATTCATAGTTAAATTTCTCTTTTCAAAGCATTAGGATTGTTAGATACCACCTTTTTCAACACAAACCTACTAACATTGTGTAGGTCCACTAAATCTAAAGTCATATTTTATGTATGCGGAGGAAGAGAGATCCCTTGGGTAGGTTCCTTCCCTTTACACACTAGGAAGCTATTGCAAAAATTGGTGACCCTAGTACTTAGAGTGAAGGTACCATTGAAGAAGAAACTTCCTTTTCACCAACCTCTAGCACAAATACAAAAGGAACATACCATACCATGGGTGATGAAATAGATGATGATGACACTCGACCAACTTTTGAGTTTCCTATTACTAATCAGGAAAGGGCCATAGTACTGAAGAACATTCCTCCTTTGGCCTTGCCAATTTTCTATGGGTTAATGATTGAAGACCTAGATACGTTCCTCTTTGAATTTGATGTCTTATGAAAAAGTTATGATTATAATTTTGATGCACATAGGTTAAAAAAAAATTCTTGCCACCCTCAAAGATGTAGCTTTTAGATGGTTTATAGGATCAGGTAAAGATGTTCCTGACTGGGACACTATGAAGACACTATTCTTAGAGAAGTATCAAGACTACTATAGAGGACCTAACAGGAGGAAGGATGATGAACCTTTAGAGGATTATGTTGAAATATTTTAGTTTTCTCTCAAGAAAAACCCCTAGATCAAGTTATTAGAAGAGTCTCTCTTGCTAGTCTTTTTGAGAGGGGTTAATGAAGACTGTATGGATTCCTTGAACCTCATTGGCTAGGGAGATATTTCTGAACAACCATTTTTTAGACATTTGTAAGGCCTATAGGAATTATTCTAGGACCTTCATAAAGATGCCATGAGACAATAGAGCATCAGTTCTTGGTAAATCATCTACTGGGGTTTCAAAAGTAGAGTTGAACAATCTATTATCTAACATGAAGGAGGATATAATTAGTCATTTGGAAACACAATTGGATACTCTCCATGTTAAGAAAAAGTAGGAGGAAGTTGAGGCTATGCTCACTAAATATTTTCCAAGCTGCAAGCAACACAAAGAAAATTATATTTATGAAAAGGAATGGTCAATATCCAACAAGATAAAGTTGAGAAGCCTGATTTTCAACCCATTAAAAAAGATGATGGAAAAATATTTTATATAGCACAAGGGAGGCCATGGAAGCATAGACAAGGTATGCCACAAGACCCCTTAGCTTTAATTCATCTTTTCTTATTGGCAACCAAATTTTTTTTGCTTGGAACTCTCAACCTTGGTAAGCAAACCCAAACCAATGGAAAAAACCTTAACAATGGCCACAAGCCCAACCAAATTAGAACCAATAGCCAAATCCTTGGCCACAATTTTTTTTTCAAGGTTCCAATTATAATCCACAATGGCCAACTCAACAAAATCAATGGTAGCCCCAGTAGCAGAAAGGCCAACAATGATAGCAACAAAATATGAACTATCAACAACCCATGCTCCCTCCTCCACAATAGCAACAAGCTATAGTGCCTCAATCAAATCCTACATCCCAACCACCCAAGCCACAACTACCTTCCCAACTTGCACCTAACCCTAACACTAAGCTTGTTCAATAGGCTTATAGTAACAAAGCTATGCAATACCCCACTTACGAGGTAGAGGTGAGTGATGTCCACCTCATATCAAGAAAACAACTTGTTGGAACTTCATCTCCCAAAATTACATAAATGAAGGATGAGGAACTTGCAGTTGAGGCTTCTGATAAACTATCTTTGGAGCCTGAACCAAATCAGGTACACCAAACTACCTCAAATCCCAAGCCACCTTTTCTTGAATGCCTAACTCTACAAAAGCATCACACACAAGCTAAGACATACCTTTTACAACAATTGAAATATTTGAACATCAAAATCCCGCTCATCTAAGCTATCAAAGACATCCCTATCCATACCAAAACTGTAAGGGATCTTTGTCTTAAGAAACCAGGCAGGAAAAGGAAAGATCCACAGTCAATTCATGTCTTAGGAAAGCTTGTAGATATCATGTTGGGGAACATTACAGTCCCTAATTATACTAATCTCAACAGTCTAGTTGTGGATGTTAAGATCAATGGGACCCTCATTAAGAATACTTTAATAAACTTGGGGGCAACCATTAATGTCATGAAAAAAGAAACAATGCAGATGTTTTAGTTGATCAACCTTAGGCCCATGCAAATTATTTTGAAATTAGTTGATAAGTCCATGGTCAAGCCTAAGGAAATCATTCAAGACGTAGTTATTGCCTTGGATTCTTGGGAATACCTTGTAGACTTCATAGTGCTGCAACCCAAAGTTAATCTTGCAGGTTACCCACTCATCCTAGATAGGCCTTAGTTGGCAACAACTGATGCATTCATAGGCTGTAGGTCTAGTAAAATGATAATATCTAATGGGATGGTTACAAAGAACTTGGTTCTTTATCCACCATCCCAACCATATGCAGACCTTGAGAACACTATTTGGCCCAATTTGGGTGAGGAGGAGGAAGAAAACTATTCTCTGTAGGCATTGATGACTATAGAGCACAACCCCTTATTGGATGACCAAGATGAAGATGAGCTTATTTCTCACATAATTCAAAATGACTGTGGTAGGAGCCCATAGCAACGAGACTGTCTCATATGCCTAGAAGACCCCTTGCAAAGTATTATACCTACTAATTCTACATAAGAGATATCACTACTATTTCATTCATTACTTCCTCAACAATGTTTACCTATCATACCAAGCCTTGATCTCTCATCAGTTCAAGAGTCATTGAAGGGGTTGGAAATTATGCTAGGAAGAAAGTTGAATATCAACAATGCCTTGACAAAAGAACAACAAAATTCTCTGCAAATAGCGTTGTAGCCACACTTAACCACATATGCATGGGATTACCATGATATGAGGGGAATAGATCTTGATCTATGCATGCACAATATTTACATTAATGATGGATATAGACCTATAAGACAACCATAGAGACATATTAATCTAGCTCTAAGAGAGATAATGAAAGTTGAACTACAAAATATTTTAGATGCAATTTTTATATACCCTAGATTAGATAGTGAATGGGTTTCACCATTAGTAATAGTGTTACCCACTTTTTACTTACAGCTCAGGTCAAGTCAGATTTAATTGTTTTAGTTGCTGAAAAGCTTTTTTGTTACCTATTTTTTCACTTCGAGTTCAAACAGGTAGAACTGGATGAAGTTCATCGTTTATAGGTACAATTTTTTTTGTGTTTTGCTGATAAAATGTTCATTGATCATCATTGAGACCATCTTACATATGAATCATAGTTTATTATGCAAACGTTTAAAACAAGAAATTGAAAAGATTTGCATAGTAATGCTTTTATTCATTCTGTAAAAAATGTTGAATCCCACACAAGCCGTGGAAGTAACTTTTTTCTAGATTTTTTACAATCAAATAAAGAATGCATAAACAATGGTATGCTATACAACTAAAAATAACAGAAACATAGGGTAGGAGGTGATTCGTCATTGCCTGGAATGATGAATCATTGACAGTTGAGGTTTCCAGTTGTGACGTCAGCTCTAGCTCCATTTTTAGTTTTAGCTCCAGTTCCAACTCCAAAAGTGTCTGCAGGAAAGATAAAAGATGACGTTAGAGATGGTCTCTAAGCAATGACGGATCAAATCCTATCATATATCTACGCTACCAATAGAAATATAGGATACATTCGATCAGGCATGCATCAGATAATTGCAAAAAATCAAGAGAAGAAAGAATGTAATTCAATGGAAGCTTTCAACTTCTTTTATTTTGCTAACATGTTTGTTTTAGTGTTCAGGAACAGGTTCATCATGTTCAAGATCATTTATCAGATATGTGAATTAAAACAGGATCCCACAAGGGTTGAGCTTGGCATATCAAAAAGGATATACCCATAAGTTTCGTAAGCGAGTTCAATAATGGGTAAAAGCACAAACCTGTGTCACACTTTATAAAGGAATCAGCCAACAACAAAAAAAATTCTGAACTTCGACCACATAAAAGTGGTCTTTATGTTTTGAATTTCAAAATGGTGTAAACTAATAAAATGTAGAACTTTCGGTGTAGTTTATTCTTGTAATTTTTAAAAAATTTAAAAAAAATGTTTTTATTATGTTTTTATCAATTTAAGGACAAATTTTGGAATGCTGAAAATTTCATAAAAGAGTGACTTCACGGGCCGTAAAGAAACAAAATGAAAAAAAATTCATTTCTCCCTACTTTTTTTTTTTCCAAATAGGTAATTTCAATATCTTGTGCATGGAAAAAAAAAATCACATTTTGATGTATATTTTTCTCGTAATAATGTTTTAAAGTCAAACATGTCAGAATTTGATAGTTTTCGCGGGCCGTCAACTAATTTCAATTTTTTCAATCATTTTCAAAAAACAAAATATACCCTTTTGAAGTAGACTCTCTCCTCTTATGCCTCA
This sequence comes from Sequoia sempervirens, assembly GCA_007258455.2. NCBI lineage: Eukaryota > Viridiplantae > Streptophyta > Pinopsida > Cupressales > Cupressaceae > Sequoia > Sequoia sempervirens. The sequence goes on along the minus strand of VDFB02067626.1, from coordinate 2,829 downwards.
TATAATATTTAAAACATTTTAATAAACTTTACTATCATTTTTTTAATATCAAATCAGCCTCTTTTTTTAATTTTTAAAACCTACTTGCATTATTTTAAAAATAAAAGATATTAAAACTAATCAAAATATTATAAAAATTCTATATTTGGATTCTACACTTCAAGCTCTACAAAAAGGTATTTTTATTTTTGCAAAAAAATCAATTTGACTAGAGAAATACTCTGCCAAAAATGAATTTATCAGAAAATTCTGAAAATTTATGAGTAAGTTGCCATGTAGGATGCCAACTAGATGTTTTCGGCCAACAATTTTCTCAAGTTTCGGCCGAAACCCTATCGGCCGGGAATGAATCGGCCGAAAAGTAACTCAGAAATTATAGGTGATAAGTACTCGACCAAAAAGTAATGAGATAAAATAAAGTTATTTTCTTTCAAATTTATCAAATTAAAAAAATTCAAAAAATAACAAATATTTCAAAAATTTCTCGACTATTTTCGATTAAAGAAGATTTATTTCAACATTTTGGAAGGTTTATCATTTCTGAAATTTACAAGACGTATTTCGACAAAAAAAAAAGGCATTTGGAGAAGAGGAGAGATATTTTTAAGGTGTATTGATCTTTAATTTATTTAATTGATTGTTTTTTTATTGAAAATGCATTTGAAGTTTGTTTTCACTTTTTTTTTATTAAAATATTAACATCAAAGAAATATGTGTAGAAATATATTCATTATTCAATTAATTTTTTTTTATGTTTTACATGTTTATGTTTATTAAAAACTTTTGCTTAAATATTTTATGTTTATGTTTTGCATCTAGTTACAAGCTTTTAAAAATATTTATGCTATAGTACATGTACATGTTTCATGGAAAGCTTATGTGTGTACAAATTTGTATGTAGGCAATCATTCAAATTTGAGTGTAATTTGTGATGGAAAATCCAAGGGCTAGATCAAGGAAGTATGATCAAACACAAGTAAGACAAAGAAAGAGAAAAGCAGATGAAGGAACATCTACTGAACAACAACCCGTGGAAAATATTGATGATCAAGGTGACGTATAGGTACAAGAAGAAACTGAACCTAATACTAATATAAATGTTTTGGACTATGGTATGGAAAATTTGATGGAGATGGATGAAGATTCTCTTTTCAATAATATTTCATCTGAAGATATGTTATCTGAAAGCACATTAAAATTACACTCTAAAAAAATATGGGATGAATTTTTTGAAGAGAAATCTCTAATTGGAAGAGCACAGTTAATTGCAAAGTTATTTAGACGAAAATAAATGACCCCTGTTTTGGAGTTGTTAGGGGTTGATAATAGGAAAATGTCATCATATTTAAAATAAACAATTGTTGAAAACCTGCAAGAAGCATTAGAATGTATTGAAAAGAAGAGTCGATCTAGTGATTTAAGTGTTGCACGTAGAGCGTTGATGACTGTAATTTCTAGTAAGAAATTATCATATAGAAGACAAGTTCAAGCAATTTCTGAATTACTAAATGTTTCTAGGAGAACTATTCAAAGATATATTGAAAAGAGAGATGAAATAGATGGAAAATTTGAGAAAATTTGGGTAAATATTTGTAGGGTTCCTCGAAAAGATAGAATTTCAGAAGATGTAAAGAAACAAGTTGTTGAATATTGGACCACCCAATCTCGTGTTTCTTCCAATAGAAGGGATACTATACAAATAATAGGTGATGATGGTACAAAAATTTCTCATCCAAAACATTTTATAGATACAACACAAAGTGAACTTTTTGAAGCATTTAAACAAGAATTTTTAAATGTGAAGATTTGTCAAAGGATGTTTGAAACACTACGACCATCATTTGTACATATAAATAAAGTAAATGAAACTTGTTGTCGAAATCATGTTGAATTTGATCTACACCTACAATCATATAGAAAAGTTATGGCAACAATTGATCAAAATTTAGCCATCCCTGGAAGCACAACACAATTTGTGAAGTCTCTTCTATGTGAGAAATCAGAAAATTCGGATGAATTCAACGTTCAGTGTATAAAAAATGTATGTAATGATTGTGGAGATTTGAAGAATCTTTTACATGTTGACAATAATGAAATGCAAGTTACTTGGAAGAGATTTGAATATGAGACATACTTAACGAAGTCGGGAGTTGAGGCCAAAAAAATTGTTCTCAAAGAGAGTGGATTGCCTTACAATGAATTCATGAGTAAATTTCACAATATCATATATCCACATATCCAACATTGTCATGGTGCAAGATGGCAATCTAAGAAATTTCATTATTGAAAGAATTGTTTTCCACCAGGTTGTATTCTCTCTATTGTAGATTTCTCTGAGAACTATAAATTTAGTCCTCAAACTGAGATTCAAAGTCAATATTATCATTCAGAGCAAGTTGCAATCTTCGTGCAAGTTTGCTACAGGCATGCAGAGTTAGTGGTTGATGGAATACAAAGTAGCAAAGATGATAGAATTATCATCAAAGAGGTTCACTTTTATATCAGTGATGATACAAATCATGATAGAAGCTATGTAGCTCATTGTTTCAAAATGTTTTTTGAAGACCTAAGATGATGTGGCATAAATCAAGAACAACACTGGATATGGTCTGATGGATGTGCTAGTAAGTACATTGGTTTTTAAATTATTTTTATTTAATTTATATTTACCTTTAACTTTGAGACTTAAATTGTTTGATTGTTTAAATCTATATATATAATTACTTTTTTGAAGATAATTTGGTTTTCAAGTGTTTAATTATTTGTAACTTCACAGGATAATTTAAGTCTACAAAAGCCTCTATTTGGTTAAGCAGTCAACATGCTAGA
>VDFB02067625.1:24287-48078 GCA_007258455.2 Sequoia sempervirens | reverse complement strand
GATTACAATCAGAAATTGATCAAAAATAAGATATCACTTGAATTCCCTAAAAAATTTATCAACTAGAAAATGTGATGCATGACCTGTCAAATGTGTTAGTCTGAGATGCAAATACATTGCACTGGTTTTCAACAGATGCGGTGTTCTAAGAAGAAATTGTGGTTTACAGTTTGCAAATGCAATGAACAGAGTGTTTTGTCCTATTTTGAGTGTTTTTGACTAATTTTTCATTTTGGATTTTTTGAAAGGTGATGGAAAACACAAAAATCAAACTGAAAACAATATCTTGGTTGTTTGAATGTCCAATTTTTTTGAATGCAATGTGTATGTTCTAGGTTTATTCACCCAAATTTCCATTGGTCTAACATAATTCGAAGACAATTCATACACATAAAACACTTTCCTACCCTAAGGTCAATGGCCAATGGCAGCACTCTTAGGCCCACAACTTGGAATCTCCTTCGACGCAAGTGGAGGGACACATTTAAGGGTTTTTTCACTTTTTTCTTGTGAGAGAGGATGGCTAGGGGACTCTTGGAATGGAAGGATAACCCAAATCACCCTCTCCTTGGAAAGCTACAAGTAAAAACAAGAAACTTAGACAATGTTGGGGATTTTTATCTTATCTCAAGGGAGCCATATGGTGAGTGTAAAATATTCGAGTCATGATGCACATCCCCTGCATTGATAATGACACCAAAAATCAAGCAATAAGGGTGGGACTCTAACTACCTTTTCTTTTAGTAACTTCTCAACGACTTACCACCTCACAAGCATCCAACAAGCCACTTAAGACTTTAACCACTCCTAATAGGGGCACTTATACACAAAGGTACCTCTCCATTCTGAATGGAACTGTACAACAAAGGCTAATTGTAGTTTGGAATTGAATTTTGTCTAATCCTTTTATATAGTGGCCCGAGGGAAAAAATGCTTTGGGTCACCAATGAGTTCTCCATACAGATGTGTCTCAATTGGTAGGCCCTATCTAATTGGGTAACAAAAGTGAGACAAGTATAATGTTTTTGATCTCCAAGGCCATACAAAGATGTGAGGAGAGAGCATACACATTTACTTACTCACACTATAAAGAGTTCATTTTAACCTTTGAAAAACCAAATATGTGGTGTGATAATGCAAATGTTAAGAAGTGTTTTTGATTCCCAAGATCACTCAAGGTGTGAGGGAAGAGAATACACACCTCAAAACAAGTACAATATCACAAGAAAAGACAAGCAATGGTTCTTTTTAATCCCCAAAATGAAATGTGTGACAATTTCAAAGACACTTGATGCAAGTTGTTGTTCTTTTTAAGCCAATGAGTGCAAGATGCAATTTATTTTTAACACAATAAGTGAGGAATGTAATATTGTTGCTCATTTTAGACCAATGAGTGAAAATGAAAGATTGTTATTCTTTTTAGATCAATGAGTGTGCAATGCAAGTTGTGGTTCTTTTTAAGCCAATGAGTGTGAATGCAAGTTGTGATTCTTTTTAATCCAATGAATGTGTCTAACTAAGAGATATTGCAAAATCAAAATGTTCCTATCTTAAACAAAAATGTAATTTAGAAATTATAAATGCAAATGTCTCCTCCAAACCTAAGCCACATGCTGCAAACTAGAAATAGAGTAACATAAAACCCCTAGTCTATCGAATAGAAATGCATGAACTGAAAAATTCCTAATTATACCCATAATTAAGAAAAATAGGAAAATTTGATGTAGGAAGTCACAAATGTGGCTCATTAGTTTAGAACAAGTGTGGTGAACTAGCAAGTGACTGTAGCATTTTGGATGTCGAGTGAGACTCATAATCAAAAGAAAATGTGGTGAGCCCCAAAAAGATGCGTTGTGAAAACCTAGAAGCTGCAAAACACTTAAATCTAACAAAATTGAGAAAAACTCGAAATAGATAATGGTGCAATTATGATGTCTAGATATGAAAATAGAAACCCAAGAGCTAAGAAATAACATAAAATGTCAAAAATAAACTAATGCAATGGTTTTCCCTATATTTGAACAAATGCGGCTCTCGGAATAGTGACCGCAGTTCTCTGGTTTTCAAAAATGTGTCGCAAGACCTGTCGAATGCATTGTGTCATACCACAAATGCGGTGCATGGACCTGCAGATGCAACGTTTAGGATCTCAATTGCATTGTGGACCTAAAACTCAAAATTTCTCAAAAATTCTTCCAAATCTGGTTAGTTCACGTCAAGTTCACCAATGTAGAATAGAGAAAAATCAAGGTTAAGGTCATAAATCATCAAAACTAAAACCTTAAAGCCCTAAACCAACAATGAAGCACAATCCAACATATAAACACAAAACATAAAGTAAGCCATGGTTGATTCACCTCCATTATCCTTCTCCATATTACTTTATATTCTTGATTTCCCTCATATTTGAGTATGCAATAATAGCCAATTGACAATGATAGCAAAATAATGAAGATTGTACTTGTCTCCTTAGATAGCAATATTATAGGTAACATGAACTAGGTAGGTTGAAATGACAATGATAGGTCTCTTTTATAGAAAACCAAATGTGAACGAAGGGCTAGGATTAAAAACCAATAGGACATACAATCAATGGCCAGGATTAAAAGTTGTAGTATGAAATAGGGTTAGGGCTAAATTAGGGAAAAGGTAGGACTAGGTTAAGGATGGACGATTGAAATTAAATTATAAAATAATTCAATCAAGGGTGGAAATTAAATGAGATGTGAAGGGATAAGAATGACACGGATAAAGAGGCTGGCATAGAAAAAGAGGTTGTTGGAGAAAATTATTTAATTTAGGAGGGAAAGTAAATAATTAAATAAAATTTAATAATAGAAGAGGAAAGAAAGTTGACTTTTCAATTAAATAAAAAATTAATTCAAAAGTGGGAGAAAAGGAAAAATTAGCAAATCATTAAATAAATAAAATTTATTTAATTTATGAAGGAAGAGGCTAATGAATAATTAAATAATTGAAATAATTATTTAATTATTGTAGAAAGATGATAAAAATTAAATACATAAAATTCATTTAATTAATCAAAAAGAAGAAAAGTAAAGGAACAAATTAATTAAATAATTATAATTATTTAATTAATAGAAGAAACATGACCTTAGACAATAATCAAATAATTAAAATTATTTAATTATTAAGGAAGAAAGAGAATTAACGAAGAAGAATAGTGTTCATAGGCGAAGGACAATTTTTAGTGTCTACAAAGATAACTCTGCACATAGTTGAGTTAGAACTTGGAAACTCATATTATCAATATCAAATCATTCTATCAACTTTTCTAGCAACTTCTATTGTTCAGTTGATGGAAGTGTCATTTATTCTAATTGATGTTGTCTGACTTGAAAATTTGTTTATATTGAATGATTGAAATTGAAATTTGACTTGAATATTTCAATCAAAGTTGCATTCAAGGTTATCAGTGGTTTGATGGAATCTAAATAGTTCACCTCATTTGTGTTATGAGGAAACTGGTCCAAATCAATTTTCCTTACACCCTCCATCTTCTTTCTGAAATCATCCTTTCCAATGAATCACTCATTTGTGTCAAAAGCCTCTAGCAAACCAAGCTCTGTCAAGTTCCTTACCTTTTCCTCTAGCTTCTTCACATTTTTTGCAACCAAATGTAGAAATTCCTTTGTTTCATGTATTCTCAAACACTTTTGAATGATAGATGATAAATTCATTGAGGCATCAATCTAATTATTAATTCCTTTTGATTTCAATTTATTGTCATTGTCTTTGTAGACTGTTTGATGAACTTGATTTGTAGATTTCTCTATTTTCAGCAAATTTTTGTTGTCCATTAAATATTTCTTAAGCTTCCTATAATGTAGTCTCATAGAATCAATCAATTGAAACAATTCACACAAATGATCAATCTTCTGCATTATTTCCTCCTAGATATTTTTTTTTATATGCCTCATTGTTTCTCTACAAAATGTAGTTAACTTAGTTTGCCAAGAGTTTATTTCATTTTCTGCTTCCCTTAGCTCTGCTGCCAATCTTTCACTTTTTTTTCTCTTTCTCTAATTTTTGTTCCCACTATTGATTATTTTTCCTCAGGTTTTGATTTAATTTTTTTGAAGTAGATTTGTACTCATCATATTTCTTTTTTCTCTCATCTAACCTTTTCTTTAGTCTATCTCAATTCCACCTCTATTGGTTTTATTCTTTTCTTTGTATATGTAGAAGCATTTTAAATTCTTTTTTCTAATCTATCGGGTCTTGTTTATCTCCGCTTTTCCTCTCTTTGATTTCTCATTTTCTAGGTCTTCATGTAACTTTTCTATTTGAATCTACAAATTTTCTCTCTCTCTCTCTCTCTTTAGCAATGATGTGTACACCAATTCATTGTTCTTTTTTGATACATTAATTTTATTAGAATTTTTGTATCTAGAAAAATCCAATTGTAAACTACTCACCTAAAATTTAGAGTAATCCATTTGATTCTCTGGTTTATTTTGAATTGTGGGTAGGTACGTAAAGATGGGGGCTAAAAAGTGGGCCACCCACTTTTCATCTTGAAATAGTGAAAACGCGAAAGCACGCTTTTACTCATCGCATGGGCTGGTAATGACCCATCCTAGACTTGAATATTACCAAGAAAACATGAGCATGTTATAACACAGTGCATTATGGTTTGAATTTTAAAAACATGTGCTTTTTGAATTAAAACTTGCATTTTTTAATTAAAATGACTTTTTAATTCAAAATGCACTTTTTTAATTCAAAATGCACGCTTTTGAATTCAAAAGTGCATGTTTTTGAATTCAAAAATGCACGCTTTTTGAATTAAAAGCAGTACCCTTTGAATTCAAAATGCATCCTTTTGAATTCAAAAATGACCTTTTTTGAATTAAATGCATGTTTTTGAATTAAAAATGTACTTTTTAATTCAATGCATAAGTGACCAAAATGCATGTTTTGAATTCAAAATGCACGCTTTTTTAATTCAAAAATGCATGTTTTGAATTCAAAGCATTACCATAATGTGAGTGTGTTATAACGTGCTCGCATTTTGGTCTACATTTAATTTTTTCTTCTCTTTTTTTCTCTTTCTTCTTGTTATCTTTTAGGGAAACTATATACATGATATGGACATTTACCTTCTTACACTTTAAGTTATATTTCATGTATATAGTATTAGGATGTTTGAGAGTGGTTTTAGATATCTAGGAGTTATAATTCAAATTCTAGTTTTTGGAAGATCTTACAATTTTTTTGATAGCCAACTTGACATCTGATGATTTTGATCTGGATTGGTTCCGAGTTTGATTCGCTTTGATTTTTTTTTTGACGTCGATCCTGATCGTCGACGCCTGCCTGATTTGTCTGATCGATTCGCGGATCGATCGTGATGTTCATCCCAACTAATTTTATTTAACGATCCCTCTTTTTCCCCGATCTCTCACCTCCTTCTTCTATCCCTCCCTCCCCCATCCACTCTCATGTAATAAAAGAGAATGAGTTTCCACAGAAGCATTTCCATACAATGTGTAAGCATAATTCCTCCCTATAACTAATCATTGTATTCTCCTTATATGGAGATCATACAAAACATGCAATTTTCATTCTAAATGCATTTAAAACCCTTCCCTTATCTCTTTCACATAATTTTCCCTTTTATGCTAACAATTAAACCTTTCCCTTAATTTCTTTTCACATAAATCCCATTTATATAAATTCCCTTTTATGCATAAATTCCCTTAACACAAATTCCCTTTCATGCATAACTTATAAATATTTTCCTTAATAGTTCATTTCCCCTTATAACTATATTGTTTTCAAAAAATACTTATAGATAACGCACACCTAACAAACACAACAAAATAGAAACCATCAATCAAATTAAAAGATGTAAAATGATGAAGTTCCATACCTGTTTATAAGCTATTCCTTCCCAAATCGCACTTCCAGTCCCTCTTTCAATCAAGCTTCTAGAAATCAATGGCTTCTCACTATAACAGACTTTCAAATGATGATTTCTCACTCTAAATGAACTCTCTATGAATTAAACTCCACTCAAAATGAACTCTCTAATGATTTCTCACTCAGCTGTAATGAAACTAAACTCTGAATGTGGTAATTTGCTAGCAATATCCTCTGTCTTTTCACTCAGAAAATAGAGTATGAACACAGAAATATGAAATGGTATTGAAAGCTCAGAGAAATATAAAACTCGGATTCAACAAGAGATGAAATACAGAATGGTAAGGCATCTATTTATAGAGCCTGAAATGCAACGTTTTCCACCATTGCAGGCATGAGAAATGACAATACAATGCCCAAAAAAGTTCAAAGAGAAACATGGCAGGTTTCTAACCCCTTACTCATCAAATATTGAAGTTATTTTACCTCAGATTGAGCTAGCAAAACAAGAAAAATTCAACTCAACAAACAAAATCGCCACCTACAGGAAACTTACCAATAATGCCGCTCATATGAAAATGATTCATCCTTCAATGAACTAGTCAAGGAAATACTTCATACACCTCACCATTTATAGGCTATGTCGCCCTCATTCCCAGCAATGGTTGAAATTTTCTTCCAGGCAACCTGCGTTTCTTCCTCAAGCACCATTTTTTTCACGGGAAAGCTCTTTCAAGGTTTAAGAGCAAATATTTTGCCTTTTCAAAAGTCTATCATTCACTTTTAAAATGTTTTGATTTCCCATTGAAATAATATGATTTAAATTCTTATAAGTGAAAAAGCTCGATTCACTTTTTATTTGGTGAAGAGATTTATCATTTCACTATAGTTTAATTCAAGAGATTTATTATTTCTCTATAGTTCCATTCTAATATTTACTCCAAGTAAAAATTTAATCTTTTAATTTTCACTTTAGAGTTTTAAAATATTTTAAACTATATATTATGTAACTATTAATATATTCATATATATATATACCTTATTACTCACGTAATGTGTGTGTATATATATATATATATTTATTTATTTATTTATTTATATATATATATGTATATGTATATATATATATATATATGTATATGTATATATATATATATATGTATATGTATATATTATTTTACTATAATATATATACATATATTTACCCATTATATAATATATATAATTATATATTTTCGTGTCTATGTATATATTGTTTAATATCCATACATAAATCGATACATACATACATATATATGTAAATTACCAGGCAATAATATCACAATATTATTTATATCCACAGATAATAGGTAGAGAGTGTATATATATATATATATACATGTATATACTCGTATATAGTTCAGTGTACATACTATATACATGTGTATACATACCCACTCAACCTATTCACTTATGTCCATTCACATTATCCTCACAATGATCATAGTATAGTAAATCAGACAAACATATAAACATCACTCACAAAATACAAAGAACTAAACAAGACTCCTTAAGCCTATGGATGACTTATCAAGACCAACTTAACTGACTTGGTTCCCCCAAACCTATAATGGCATGTGTGTATATGATCAAGTGGTTCTTGTTACTATTTACCTGACCAAGCTCCTCTCCCGAGTGATATTTCTTCTCTGCCTGGAGGAATGGTCCTCATACCTGTGCGTAATAACATAACAATGGAAGTCATATGTTCACAACAAAGCAGTATGCATAAAACATCCCAAAGGTTAGAATAAACATTATTCAACATTTTACATGCAACATTCATCAAGAATAACATCTAACATTTAAAGTAATTTACACATTGTATGAAATATACCTTCTATTTGACAGTCGAAATATTTACATGGCTGAGTTTGTATGAGTTTCTAAGGGTTTGGCGTGAGGGTTTAGAAGTTTTGGGAGGCCGTAGCTATTGGTCTTTTAATCTGCTGTGAGATTTCTGAGGCGTGTGGAGGTATATATACCTTTTCTGGGTGCTGCTGTGCATTAGCAGCTGCTGGGCGTAGGGGTTTCTGAGCATTCCTTTGGTGCTGGGCATTTATCCTTGCTGCTACAGTCATTAATCTGCTGCTGCAATCACGTGGACCTCTGCTGTCAACTCATAATCATCTTTGGAGGCTATAACGGGTATTTCTAGTAATTCTATGTGCACATGTATGTCTGATGTAAACTCAGAGATTGCTGTCATATATTTCAGAATTCTGTTTGTGTGTAAATCTATTCATTGTATTGCTCAGAATTGAGTAGTCTTGTTACTGAAGTTTTTACTCAGCTATCAATGTTTGTATCATTATCTTATGTCATGGAATGAGGGATGAATACGTGATATTAATCTTGTCAAGCATTTCTTTTGTATTCATTATCTTTAATGCAATGCCAATGTTCAGAGCATGAAAAAAATGGAACTTCAAACAAACTGAAAAAAATATCAAGCAAAATCAGAAAATTAAATATCTTACCAGGGGTGGGATATTACAGTGAACTCATGCCTGCCACAAGCCCTGGCATCCTCAAAAACCACATTTGAAATGAAAAGAGTGAAACTTGAAAAGAGGAAAGGTGAGGGAGTTGGAGGACTGCAGTTGGTTTTTCTAAATTAAAATTTTAATGATAAGATTATCTTGTACAAAATTACAGGCCACACAAGTTTTGCTAAAACTAATAAATTCTTGTATTCTTCCAAGTCTAGTAATAGAGTTTGTAGAAACTATGATTATATTTTTTGTAGCAAATAATGAATCTTTATTAATTCACCATTAAGCATATGTGGGGAAATAGACACATTGAAAGTAATTTTACACATTGCATGAAATCATGCAAAATATAAATACTATTACTTTAAAAGATGAGTGAAAATAGAAAAATCTAAAATAACACCTATTTCTAAAATTTATGTAGATCGAAATTTTACAATACGAAGGAAAGATAGAACAAAGGTTCTTAGAAGGAGCATCAAGCTATTAGATATGTATGCCTCTACTATGAATATGACTTTATGGAGATCCACAACTCAAAATTGAAAGTGCACAACTTCAAGAGATGTACCACTTACAATATTCCACTATGCTTGCAATTAAAAATTGGCATGTTACCAAATACAATAGAAAGGTATAAGCACATTAGTCACCGCTCATTTATTTATAAACCAGCTTGATATCTAGAAGAAACACAATAGCTAAAATCTTAGTTTGAAAAAAATGGAAATGAAGTCATTTCATCATCCACAAAGCCTATGGATATGTCTTTGATTCTCACAAGAAAGATAATTAGAAATATTTGAAAAGATTTTATAGAAGCAACAACACAATTCATCAAATCTAATTCATTTTATTGTTTAGCTTGTTCTATTAAGTTAGATGGAAAACAATATAAGAGATGAGTTCTATAAAATGAAAATGGAACATGGTACCATTCAAAATTTGCAATTGTATTTATAGATTGCAAATATAGACAAAACCAAACTAAAAGATCTTACAAATATATAAATAGTTGCTATTGAAGAGACTATCACCTAACCTCACAAATATATCTGCACAAGACTTGTATAATCTACAATACTTTATCCAATAATCTTGCTTATCTAAGCTACTCCTATTACTACCATAATAAGGTTGAAATTGTAGACCTTCATTATGATAGAATGTTGAGTATCTTTGATAGCTTTGTACAATAGGTCTTGTATTTCTTGACTTTTCCATTTGAAAAATGGAGATATTCTATTCCTTTCAAGTCTTTACTCCCATTAAAGGGTATTAAACAGTCAAATTCAATGATGTTCAAGTAACTCACAAGTTGTCTTGGTAACTCTTGAAGCCGTGGACAATTGCTGATGATCAATTGTGTATGCTTTCCTCGGTCCAATTTCCCTGATACACTTTGCAATCTTGAACAATTTTTGAACTTCAGACGATTCAATGGTTTTACTAGCCATAAATGCACTTTACTTAAATTTTTGAGGGAATCAAGGGCAATATATTTAAGGCTGGGCCAATACTCTAAGACCTTGGATGCCAAATTTACATCATGAATGCCTATGCTTTTAAGCTTAGTGCATATACCTGTGGTATACTCACTTTCTGGATATCCACTACTGCTCAAAGTCAGATCCCCATTTAACTCGCAATTTACTAAAACCAAACTTTTAAGATTACCGAGTTTTCCAAGGGATTCTGATAAGGACTTTCCATCAACGACCGGCTTATTAGTCAAGCTTCCTTGTAGGACTACTTTTTCCAAATTATGTAACATTCTTACTTCATTTGGAAACTCTGCAGATGAGGTTCGATAAAGCAGCAGCTCTTTCAACTGGAAAGGTACCTGAAATTTACAACGTGTGTGTTGAACAGTTATTAACAAAATGACTAGTCTAGACTGCGCTAACTACCATTAACATAAACTTAATTTTCGATGAAGAAAAACAATATACCTGGCCATCTTTCTGCCACAATCTCTGAAGATGTCCTCCGATGATTCTTAAACACTGCAACTTTTCCAGAGGAATCCATGAAGGGATGCTTGTCCATTCATGCCCATTGAGTTGAAGCTCAATCCATAGCAAATCAGTTAACGCCAGATCATGATCATCTGAGTTTCCCAAGAAATATGTAATTTGGCATTTCATGGACAAATCAAAAATTGAATTGAAACTCCTAATTCTTTTGTCTTTGGTTTCGGTGAGGATTTTTTTTAATCCCTTCTTTTCCTGCATTGAAAGATCCAGGTCAAAATGGTGCTGAAGATGGAAATTCTTCTAAAAGATAGATCATACTAAGGAAATAATCTTTCGGTAGATTTTATAATTTCGAATAGCAAAAGATGAAGGGAGAAAGAAGGCAACCATAAGTTTGAGGTCTTGAGGACGCCACAGTCGAAGGGGAGAGGCATGTGCATCAATTTCTCTTGCCATTTGTCTGCCTAGATCTCGAAGAAGATCATGCATTTGAAAAACAGACGGACCATCATACTGCAATTCACACGTACCGTTCCCACTACCCCACGCGGGTTTCCCTCTTCTTATTTCAAGAAGACATTTATCTTTGAGAGTCTGAATTGTGTACTCTGCGTTCCATCCTGATCCCTTCCATATCCTTACGCCCATACTCACCACTTTGCCAATGAAAAAACATGCGATGTCCATAAAAATTTGTTTTTGTTCTCGGTCTAGCCTCCCCAAACTTATTCCAAGTTTCGTTTTTATTTCCAGATTCAGACTACTCTTAAATTTCTGCAATTCTGACTGCCAAATATCTACATCAGCAGTGCCAAAAAGAGTCGCTGCAGACACTTGTATAGCCAGAGGCAAACATCCACAGAAGGCTACAAAGTTATTAACTAACTTCTCATATCTAGTGGGCGCTTTTGCCAGACCTAAGGCATGCCTGCAAAAGAGCTCTTTTGCATGACTTCTTTTCATTTCTTTCAATTTATAATGACTGGTAATTCCGGCTCTTGTTAACACACTCTCGTCACGAGTTGTGACAATGACCAGACTACCAGAATTGAGTGCATCTCTGAACAAGAGAGCATCTAGCTGCTGCCGGTCATCGACATCATCCAGAACAATAAGGAATTGATTAATAGATTTCCGCATTCGCTGCTTAAGAAAGGATCTGCCTTCACTTTTACTCATAAATTTTCGGTCTTCAAGGAAGAGGTCTTTGAGGAGCTGACTTTGCAAAGAAGCTAATTCATTTTTTGCAGATGCTTCTCTCACATCAAACACAAAACTTGATCCATGGTAACTCCATCTTTTGCGGTTAAACAATTCTTTGGCTAGGGTTATTTTTCCAGAACCCCCCATCGCAAAGATTCCAACAATATTCCCTTTCTTTGCAGTCTGCCTTTCAAAATCCTCCACCAGTTTATCAAGTCCTACCGGATATTTTGCAACTTCCATACATCTTGTGTTTCAACCTCTTGTTTCACAGCCAAAGTAATCTTTCTACACAGGGTCTTGACATCACTGACAATTTTAAGGGAAGGGAGAAATCGATCACAAACGTATTCAAATAAGTATGGAGATGATAAAAAAGAAGATATGAAAAATTGAATCATAATGGATTGAAAGTAAACAAGAGAAACAGAAAAAGGAAATAACTAAGTGGCAAAAATAGGGTTAGCCTTACTCAGTAGATGTGCTGAATTTGTATCCGCTGACGAGTGACGAAGATTTGAGGGCTTCTTTCCACTGGTGAAGCCTCTCGTTGCTGAATCTCCTCTTTCCTTCATGTTCTGCAAATGCAGGTGCATAAACTCCCCTGTTAAGGTAGCGAAGGTCAGAAGGCTTCACATCACAAAACACAGGAATAAACCGAGCCTTGGTTTTCAACATGAGAAGCAACTCATCAAGACACCAAGAGGACTCTGCATATCGTGGTGAGAAGATGGAGATTTGAACTGTGGAAGTGTTTATTGCATTTTGTATGGTAGAGGGAATTGGATCTCCCGCTTCCAACTCGGGCTGATCAAGAAATGCCCGATATCCCATACGCTGCAGAAAATTGTAACTTTCTGAAGCAACAGAGTCTTTGACGTCAGGGCCCCTGTGGTTGATGAATGCATCATATCCTTTTGTACACACGGTGAAACCTTCCCTTTCAAACTCACTGAAAGGGTCAGACTCCATACTCTGTTGGTGAGATAATGAGGAAGACGCCATGAACCCAAGAGCTAAAGAGGATGCAGACTGATACAAGTATACGGAATAAACTTTGTCCTTGTCATTATGTTAAGTCCAAAGAATGAGACTTATACTGACTCGTTATCCCTAACTTGATTCGTTACCCCTATCTTGTTCAATAAGCCGAATTAGACTTTGTTCTGGTTATTATCTCAAAATTAATAGTAGTTTTTTTAATGTTGACACGTGGAAATAACAAGTATACAGTCATATGATCATTACATTCTAGACAAGCATTTATTTCTTTATTAGATATATTAAATTAATTTTATTCATTCATATGAATAATAAAATTTCAAATTAATAGCAGTTAACATAAAATATATTTTTATTTATTTATTAATAAGTTATCTTGCTTCCTCTTAGTAAGGAGGAACCTTTATTCTTCCCTGTTAGTTGGCTTAGAAAGTGGAATTTGGACTGTACGAATAACGCTTATTCATCAATTCACTTTTCTTTCTCTGCACTATTTACAGGCTCATGGAAATGGAATTTTTAAATACACACAACTTGGTTAGCATCTCTGTTCTTATATAAAAGAACAAGAATTATATCACAATTTATATTTACATTGTAAGTAATTGACTGACCTGAATAGCATTTGGATTTTTATGATTAAAATGATCTGTCTCTTTAGAATAAAGGTAATAGAATAATTTTTTATTTTGGTGATTAAAATGATTTGATTTACATAAATAAAAGTAATAGAATATATATTTTTTAATTTTTATGATTGAAATGATGTATTTTATAGATTATAAAAGCCATCAAATACATAAATAAGACAATAGAATTAAAGAACTTTTATTTTTAGGATTAAAATAATCTGACCCACATAAAATAAAAGTAATAGAATATTTAAAATGATCTATGGTTCACATAGAAGAAAACAAAATACATATTTTTTAATTTTTTATGATTAAAATAATCTGATCTAGACATGATAACAATATAAATATATACTATTTTTTTATAATTAAAAATGATCTAACCCAACATAACAATTCAATTAAAGAATCTTTATCTTTATGATTAAAAGAATTTGACCCACATAAAATAAATTCTACATAATTAAATATTATATTGAAATCTATTGTAACTATTTATTGAAAATGGAATATGTTACCCACCATTTACTAACAAGCATTGAATCTCTAATGCTTGTGGTCTAAGTCACTAGAACTTCTATACAATTACCAAAATGTGATAGGTGTAAAAGGTAGAAGTCATTAGTTTTTGAATAACCTAATTTCATATGTTAAAGTGTACAATAGAAATTATGTATCATTGTCTAGTACATATTAAAAACAATTTATGACAATTGTTAATATATTAAAAATATGATGTTTTATTATAATTATAATTTCTAAATTAGCAATTGTATTTTAATGTGTAATGGGTTTGTCAAATAGCTTTAAAAAGTAAATTATGGAATCCTTAAGTAAAAGACATATTGCTCATAGTGTAACTTCCCATGTATAGGTGTCATATTTAGATTGTTGGCATAAAATGACTGATCAAAAGTTACACTATTTTCTCTCTCCCAAGCACCTCTCTCCCTCTCTCTCCCTCTCCCTCTCTTCTTCTCTATCTATTTATCCATTGCACCATATCTTGCATCAACAACGACACTAAATTTGTAACTAACAAGTCTAATATTCAAATCTACCTTACATGGCCCATCACAATAAAAAGTCACAAAGACATTTTATTTGCTAAATATTTATTTCATGCCATATTATATATACCCCATATACATTAACCATTATGTGACTCACCATAAACCTTTTGAAACATTTTTAATAGAACCACATAGTCTAAACCTTTGCCACTCATTTTAACTATCTCTAAAGAGTTTACACTATTTCTAGGCCTCTAAGCATGAATATGTTGTTTTTGCTAGAATAACACATTCTAATTTTTGAACCAAGGATCCCCTCATTTTGACTTTCACATTCAATCACTCTTTATGCATTGACTTTTCACTTTTTGTGTTCCTAAAGAAAAAACATTTCAAAGTTTCCATATCTCTTATATACACTATCTATTTTCAAGAATTTTTAGTTTGGTTTGAGTCAACATGGAGGCTACAATCGAGGGACCTCCTCCTTAGTCAATGAAACACAAGTGATCAGTCCAATTCCGCAAGCATGATAACCCAACAGGGGCATAGAACTTGCAAGCACACCAATTCAACAAGGGGTTGGAACAATATAGGCTTGAATGCTTGTCAAACGCACTGTTGGAACTGCTAAAATTAGATGATTTTTGCATATTTTCATGTCCCCTGAGTCTCCATATGAGTATTTCCTTGTGCATGTTTCCTTCATTTCATAATTTGTTTGCTCATATTTTGGCTTATATCTGACCCCTAAATCATCTATCTATGCATTTTCCACATTCTGGTTCATATCGACATGAGTACACCATTGTTTCCCTGACCCATTGTGCATTTTCTGCTTGCATAAGTTTGAGTTGCCTATCGGCAAGACTTATTATTTGTCATAGCGACTGGATTTTATTTACAGGTGGTTGTCGGCGAGACCTTGGTTTTGTTTTGGCGATCGGGTATGGGTTCTATCGGCAAAGGCTTGAGGCATCGATATATATCATACCAAATCTATTGTGTCTTGTCGACGGTATCTTTTAATTTGCTTTTGGCGAAGGTTTGGCTTGGTCTTGGTGAACAAGGATGACTACAAGATGCTTCAGTGTGACTTGGTGTTATCTCCGTGAGGTCTCCCTGATTTTATCATGTTACAGCGACAGTGTGGTGTGTAAGGGATTTTTAGTATAGTGTCGGCATTCTTTATAACCTCTCCCCGATACTGATTTGTCTTGGCGATAGCGTGTGGGGAATGATTTTCGGCATAGGAAGTGCTTTGTCTCGGCGAACAGAAAAGAGGCATGGTGTGGGACTTTTGGAATAGCAAAATGATGTCTATAGGAGGTCCCCCCGAAGGTTGGGTGTTATGGCAATAAGTGGAGGATGGCTATCGGTGTGAGATATCTTGTGTCATGGCAACTCATCGATGAGTTAGGGGGCTCTTGGAGTAACATAAGGTTTTTGATATAATGTCTCCCTGATATTACGAGGCTATGGTGAAACACAATGGAGACATAAGGGTGCTTCTTGACTTCAGTATAACATGCGGGTAGCTATGACGAATGCGATTAAAACAGGGATGCAAGTAGAATGATAAGCGAGTGAATTGCCTTCGGCAGGACGATATGGATGTCTTGCTGACTGCTCACTGGTGAAAACATAATTTCAGAATGCTGAGGCCGACATGAATACACTTGAAGACCGTTGCCTGCCAGCTCGATTAGAGCCCAAATCTTGTGGAGGCCGACATAATATTTTATTTTGATATTTTTTTCATGCTGGTGTATAAATAAGCATGTTGTAGTTGTTAATAAAGACTGAACATGAGATTTTTGATTGACTGCAAAATAGATACAATAGAATAAAATTATCAAACCAGAGGCTATTGTTGCATGATTTTCACAATGGAGGTATTTATGAGATTCAATTGATGTTGCTGCATTTTCTCTAGTGTTAATTGTCTGTTGAATTGAAATGAAGAATACTGCTAAGTTGTCTCCATGAATGATTTTTCTGGTTGTTTAAATTAACATAGCAAGTTTATGTTTGATTTATCGATACACATTTGTTGTATTTGTGTGATCAATCAATTGGTTCTTTCAAGCAAAGATTAAATCCTCTTATTGATCACAATAATCAGAGAAAATTATTCTGGATTATTGAAGTAGAACTTAGTAGTTACATGGTTGCATGTTTATACAAGTTGTAAACAAAGCATATGCCAGATAATTTGTGTCTTCTCCAAAAAGTGTTGCTTATCTTGATCTCATTTGACTCCGCATACCCAACAAGGCACTAGTCTCTGCACCTCATCATTATAAACTCATTCTGTTACTTTTAATTGAGTATTTAGGACTTAGAGCAGAATATTGTCACTGTTTTCAAATTGAATTTCATCCGTTCACTCCCATATGCCATTGTGAACAAGTGTTGTAAGTGGATTGATTGCAAGTTAAAGTCTGCATTATTTAGAGAGGTACACTCGCCTTGGTCTTGCAGCACCTAAAGAGTAGAAGGTTTGATTGTTTCAAACCTTGTTCTGTTACCCTTAAATGTTGTGAAAGCTTGGCAACCTTTCGTGGTTCAAACCTGCGTTTTTGAGAGCTAACAAATTGGCGACTCTATTGGGGAACAATCAGAATCAAAGCCTTAATCATAGAGTTAGAAGTCTTGCACAGATTCCGCTGGGAACTAGAAATATCAGATATTTTTCTCACTTTTGATAAAAGTGAGTGGCGACTCTGACAGAAAATTTTTGCAATCATTCATCATGAATGGAAGATCTCAGTACAAGGGAGGTCATACTGGAGCCCCTGCTGGTGGCAGTATGTGGACACATAAAGATGACAGAGTTGATAAGGGAAAAGGAATAAATGAGGACATGTGCATAACAAACAAAGGTAAAGTACCAGGAGCACATGGTGAAACATATAATTGCTATGATACATGGAGAGATGATTCAAGTGCAGAACTTTATACTCCCGAAGATCAAAGAAATCATTTTTCTTCTCACAATTCTCAGAAACAGGCTGAGTTTGAAGCTAGGAAACAAGCTAAGTTTGAAGTTGAACAAGAGGCTAAACGAATCCAAATTCAGAACCATGAGCTCTCGATTTCTGATGAAGCAAAAGCACTGTTGGAACAAAAAGAGAAGAGAATAAGGGAGCTAGAAGCTAAATTGCAGAAAGCTCAATTTGTTGATCAGACAGCTAGTGGCTCAAAGTATGTCCCACCTCACAAGCAGGGTTATCATGGCGCAGGGCCCTCCAATCAGCAAAATTCTCCTCACCATAAGATAGGGAATCACTACAGGCAGCCAAATCAGCCGCCTCATATTCCCAAACAACACACAAATGTGCACCCACCTCCTGGTCAGCATCACATCCCTCAGCATAATGCACAATTCAATAATCCTTTACATCAGTATCAGTATCCACCTATCCCTCCCCCTCACCAATACGCAGCGATGATCAGGCAGTTTGATTTGGCAGGTTTCAATCCATGCCCTTACCCTATGGATGGTAGCTGGAGAGGTATGATTCCCAAGTTTGCAGGGAGCAATGCAATCACTACTGAAGAACATCTAAGGAATTTCAATGTGTCCATTCAAGACATAGGTATGCCATATGAAGATTTTCACATGAGGTTGTTTATGATGTCACTTATTGAAGATGCTAGGGATTGGTTTAATAGCTTGCCAACATATTCAATTAATTCTCTCCAAGCATTTCAAGACAAATTCTTAGAACAATATGGGAATCAAAATGCTCCAGATGTAGCTCTTCATGAATTGGTGAGGATTCAGAAAAATCAGAATGATTCAATTTATGATTTCAACTGCAAATTCAACAAGTTGCATACTAAAGTCCCTCTTGGATCAAGGTTGTCAGACTCTGCTGCATTGAGTATTTATTTAAGTGCATTTGATCCCAAAACAGGGTACGAACTAAGAAATAGATTTCCAAGAGACTTGGCTAAAGCACATAAAGTTGCATTGACAATTGAAAATAACAGGAAGGTTGCTGGTGTAACTAATAAAAGAGACAACCCGAGGCCTCCTCAGCAAAATAATTATCAGTACAAACAAGAGAATACATACAGAAATGAAAACAGAAATGAAAGGCCGAGGTTGCATGATATGCCTTACAATACAGACTGGAAAGATGGGAAACCTATGGCAGCCAGGCTCAGAAATAAAGAAACTCCAGATCCATTGAGCAAGAAAGGGACTTACATGGTGAGTAATAATTACTTTTGTGAAGTTTGTAATCAGCCACATTCTCCAGACTATTGTGTTGTAGCTCAGAAGATGCAAGAAGAGGGAATGCTAATGGAGGATAATGGAGAAGATCACAAGATCTATTTGGCTTTAGATACCTTTTACCATGCTGAGGAAGGATATTCATCTTTAGAGGATGAGGGCTATGAGTATGACATTTCCAATCAGAAGTACAATGTCCATATGGCTAAACAGTAGATCTTTTGTGACTTTGATGAAGACTACACAGAGCCACATCTTGCTGAAATGAATGTTCAGTGCAATGTAAGGATACTCACTAAAGATGAAATGGAGAAAATAACTATCACAGCAGTTGAGGACACAAGGAGTAAATATTGGTTGAGAAATAGAAAAGTGAATGAGCTAGATGGAGTTCCTGGGGGAATTTTTGTAAAAGATCAAAAGACAACACAAGAAATTGTAAAAAAGTCAGAGAACAAGCAACATGATAAAATTGAAAAAAAGTCTGACCAAGAGCAGAAAGTTGCAAAATTACACAAGGAAATGCAAAAGTCTGATCAGCCTAATAAAAAAGAAAAAGAGGAAAGCAAAGGAGAAGCGCTAGAACTGAAGAAGACTGTCAAGACGGAAGGCTCCTCTTTTGATTTCACCCAGGCGTTATCCCAGGTAAAAATGTCTGTTCCACTACTTGAATTGATGAAAATTAAGGAGTACAGAGATAGTACTGTTCAATTGATTACAAATGGGAATGAAAAGCATATGAATTCTGAAGAAGTCAATAGGCAGGAAAAGATAAATAATTTAGAGGTCTGTCTAGGTGATGTTTTAACAACCTCCCCACAAGTGGATCCCTTCTTTACCACATTGCTAATAAATAATAAGTTACTGAGGAATTGTATGATAGATTTTGGTGCTGCTATAAACATTATGCCAGTAGGAGTAATGAAACAGCTTGGCATGTGGGTTGATACATGTGAAGGGAAGTGTTATGCAATGGATAACAGACCTGTACCTGTGGTAGGCATTATGAGAGGAGTTGAAGTCAAACTGGCTACTTATCCACAAGTGGCTTATAATATAGACATAACCATCATTGATACTCCTCAATTTGGGATGCTTCTATCAAGACAATGGACGCCTGATGTTGGTGGAAATGTTCAATTTGATTTATCTTATGCTACTATTCCAGTGGATGGACAGGATGTCAAATTGTATAGAGAACCAAGAATGCATCAGCTTGTTGACTGTGTACTTCAAGATCAAATTAATTGTTTCTGTGATGTTGATCTTGGAAGTTTTAAGGTTGAACATGTGGCTCAAAACTGCAATGAAGTTTGGAAGATGTATTTTGATGGAGCATGCAGTCAAGAAGGAAATGGTGCTGAGATTTTTTTTGTTTCCCCTGAAGGTACTACTTTTAAATATTCTTTCTTGTTGGCATTCAAATGTACAAATAATGTGGCAGAATATGAAGCTTTACTGACAGGTTTGAACATAGCTATGAAACACAAGATTAAGTTGCTAACTGTCTTTGGTGATTCTGAGTTGGTTGTTTCACAAATTAAATCCAAGTACGCAGCAAAGCACAAAAGATTAAAGCAATACAGGAATGCTTCCTGGGACACAATTGAATTGTTTGATGCCTTCCTAATTGAGTGGATTTACAGGTCAAAAAATATAATGGTTGATTTCTTAGCAAATGTGGCACTCAAAAGAGATGATATTACATTGGCTGCGGTATCACAGATTGAGTTCAAGACAAGGCCTGTTGTTCCTGATAATGTTTATAGTTGGCAGGTCTTCAATGATGATACTGATCTTTTGAAATTCCTCAATTGTATTGATCAATATGAAGCTCAGGAAATTGATTTCAATGATTTTGTTGAGGAAGTAGATGGCAAACAAACTGTGCTTGGCAAGGAGATCTTACAGCTCAAAACAAATAAATTGCCCAAGGGTCTAGTGGCATTGGAAAGGGTGTATGATGGAAATGATAGATCTCTAATGAAGCAAACACCAGTCAAAAAGGAAGATGTTGAAGAGATTAATTTGGGGACTGACATAGCACCAAGAAAGGTATACATTGGAAAGAAGATCAGCCCTGCAATTAGAAGAATGCTAATAGAGTTGCTAAGAAAGTACAAACATGTTTTTGCTTGGTCATATGAAGATCTGAAAGCATATAGGGAAGATTTATTTCAGCATGAAATACCGCTGAAACCAGATGCCAAGCCTTTTAGACAGAAGAAAAGACCTATAAATCCAACACTGGAGCCTAAGATGCAGGAGGAATTGACAAATCTCAGAGATGGGGGAATTATAAAACCAATCAGACATTCAACGTGGGTTTCTAATTTGGTTCCTGTAAGAAAGAAAAATGGTGATATCAGATTATGTGTGGACTTTAGAAATCTAAACATTGCATCTCTCAAGGATAATTATCCTCTCCCCAACATGGAAGCAATAATGCATAAGGTGACAGGCTGTGAGCTGTTATCTATGATGGATGGGTTTTCTGGATACAATCAGGTCAAAGTCAAGGAATCTGAGCAATACAAGACAACATTCACTACTCCTTGGGGAACATACGTATACATAAGAATGCCATTCGGTCTCACTAATGCTGGATCAACTTTCCAAAGAGCCATGGATGTTGCATTTGCTGATTTGATTAACGTTATCATGGTGGTGTATCAAGATGACTTGACTACTTACTCGAAGAAGGCTGAAGATCATGTGCAACACCTTGAAAAGGTATTTATCAAAGCTCTTGAATATGGTATTAGTTTAAATCCAAAGAAGTGTCATTTTGCAGTCACAGAAGGTAAGCTCTTGGGGCATATTGTTTCAAAGGAGGGAATTAGAATAGACCCTGAGAGAGTTGACGCTATTGATAGGGTTCCTATTCCCAAAACTGTCAAGGCTATACAATCTTTCTTTGGACAAATTAATTTTGTTAGAAGATTTGTTTCTAATTTTGCTGAGATCATCAAGCCCATATCAAAAATGTTAAAGAAAGGATAGAAAATGGATTGGACTGCTGAAGCTTTGGATGCTTTTATGTCTATCAAAAGGGCTATCAAAGAGGCTCCTGTTCTTAAATCCCCAGATTTTACAAAGCCTTTTCAGATTTTTTCATTTGCCTCAATGCATACTATTGCTACTGTCATGTTACAAAAGAATAATGATGGTTATGAACAGCCTGTATCTTTCTTTAGTAAATCATTACAAGGGTCTGAATTAAAATATGACATAATGGAGAAACAAGCATTTGCATTGGTAAAGGCTGTAAAAGCATTCAGGCCATATCTTGGTGGGAGCAAAAATAGTTGCTTTTGTCCCTCATGCTGCTGTCAAAGACATTTTAACACAATCTGAAGTTACAGGGAAAAGATGCAGATGGATCAACAAGATTCAAGAATTTGACATGGAGATACAGATTACTAAGTTGGTAAGAGGCCAAGGCTTGGCTAAGCTGATGGCATAAACTAATATTGAGGCAAATCAGATCTGCAATGTTGAAGAAGGGGCTGCAGTTGCAAGCATTGAACATACTCCATGGTATACTCATGTTATACATTATCTTAAATATATGAAATGTCTAGATGGATTAAGTGACACCAAAGGAGAACTTTGAAGTTGCAGGCATCCAAATATGTTTTCATGGATTGAGATCTGTTTTGGAAAAACAGGGATGGCATATTGTTGTTATGTTTGGATGAGTCACAGGCTAAGCATGTTTTGAAGGAAATGCATGAAGGGGTTTGTAGAGGTCATTATTCAGCAAAGACAACTGCACACAAAATTCTCAGGGCTGGATATCTTTGGCCAAGGGTTTTTAATGATTCTTTCACACATGTGAGAAAATGTGAAGCTTGCCAAAAGTTTTCTAGAAGATTGAAGTATCAGGGTGCTTTGCCACTCTGACCTTTGCAGGCTGATGCCCCTTTTCATCAATGGGGAATTGATTTCATTGGAGAGATACAGGAGAAGTCAAGTGGAGGACATAGATGGATACTAGTTGCTACTGATTATTTTACAAAATGGGTGGAGGCAATCCCAATCAAGCAGGATACAAGTAAAGTTGTAACAAATTTCTTGATGGATAACATTGTCACTAGATTTGGTACACCATTGAGGATAATCACAGACAATGGGATGTGCTTCAGGTCAGATGAATTCAAATTTTTTTGTGATAAGTATGGCATTACTATTTCTTATACAACCCCTTATCATCCACAAGCCAATGGTCAAGCAGAGTCCAACAATAAGAATCTCTTGAAAATTATAAAGAGAATGCTGGGACAAAACAAGAAGGCTTGGGATTCAAAGTTAAAACTAGTTGTGTGGGCTGATAGGATCACTGTGAAGAAGGCAATTGGAAAATCCCCAATTGAATTAGTGTATGGAGCATAGGCTAGGATGCCCCTGCAGAATTTGTTACCAGTCTACAAGTTTGTCTTGCAAGAAGATTTGGAAGTTCTTGAACCCATGGAAGATAGAATGGAGCAACTTGCTGAACTTGATGAAGTAAGGAGGGAGGCCCAAAATCAAAACATGAAGTTACAAGCACAGATAAAATATCTATTTGACAAGAAGGCAAAGAATATAAAAATTGAAGAAAATGATTTGTTGTTGATGTGGAATGCAAGGTGTCAGGAGAAAGGCAAGCACAGTAAATTTGAAGCTCTTTGGTTGGGACCTTTTGTTGTCATTGGAAAAAAGGTGAGGACTCATATTATCTACAGAACATGGCTGGTGAAGATCAGGAATTGCTTGGTCATGGGCAATTCTTGAAACTTTTTTTCTCCTGAGGTATACAGAGGGTTGAGGGTTGCCAATGCATGGACAACTCTTGTGTATCCTCTTTAAAATTATTTTCCATGCACAGTAGTTTTAGGTTTTCATCCACTTCCATTTCATTCCCATTTTCCATTCACCTTCACTTTGCATTCACTTTACATTCACTTTCACTTTGCATTCATTTCCATTACCATTCATTCCATTGCTGCCCATTGGTTCTTTCTTTTTTTGGCCTGCTCTCCCAAAGATTTGGATCCTTGCAATGATCTGATTATCATTCATCCCCAGACAGAGCCACTATTGGAACTATTAAAATCAGATGATTTTTGCATATTTTCATTTCCCCTGAGTCTCCATATGAGTATTTCCTTGTGCATGTTTCCTTTATTTCATAATTTTTTTTCTCATATTTTGGCTTATATCTGACCCCTAAATCATCTATCTATGCGTTTTCCACATTCTAGTTCATATCGACATGAGTACACCATTGTTTCCCTGACCCATTGTGCATTTTCTG
>VDFB02067625.1:0-22772 GCA_007258455.2 Sequoia sempervirens | reverse complement strand
TGCAAATATATTGGATCAATAGAGGCATAGTTCCTGCAATAACAATAGTCCAATAAAAGTTTGAACCGTGGTGATTACAAAAATAATACCACCACTTTACCATCACACTATAGGATGAACCCCGTTTACAAATTTCACTATAAACATCATAATCTATATTAAATTTATAAAAAATATTTATTTTAGGTTAGTATTATAAATCAATAAAATGTGTTTATTTAAATACATAAATATTTATATATTTGATTAAATGAGACACTTTTATTTTTTGTTTTTTCGTGATTTATTGAATGGGTTAAAAAAATGAAAATCAAGAAAGATTGAAAGGAAAAACTATAATAAAAAACGACAGAATAAAGAAAAGTGGAAAGCTTGCCATTGGATTTTTATGTCAAAAAGCCATGTGTTCAACCATGACTGGAGATGAAGTGAGATTAGTTTGGAGGGATTATTTGCTTAACCCTTGTTTTCTTGGCACAAAATACTAGTCATTGATCTGCATGATTATTTTGGTCCCACAAGAGGAATGGTTTAATTCAAATATTTTGAAATTAAATTTTAATGTAATTTATTCATATCATAGTTAAAAGACGTTGAGATATTTTTTATTTTTAGCATAATAAATTATAATAAAATAAGTAATGGAAATGACTGTAAGTTTGGAAATGTTTAATTTTAAATAATTAATTTTAGAATATATTTTACATTGTACTTTGTCTTATTATCAATTATAATTAATATATATTTATTTATATATTGTAAATTATTGATTTTTTTGAAATGATAAGTATTTATTATGAGTGAAAATTACTATGAAAATTTAAATGTAAAATCTTTTTATGAATAGGTGTCTTTATTATCATTTATATAAAATAGTGTTACACATTTACAAAAAAAGTTGTGGGGAAATAGTCACACCCTAAAGTCTAAAAAGGACATTAGTTTGACTCATAAACAAAAAAAATAAAGTTGTTATGCGATAAAAGCTATAGTAGACAAAAGAGGATGAGGATCTTAGCCATCCAATTTTCCCTACATCAATGGGGTTTATAGTGCTCATGAGAGGGTCTCAACTATATGTATCATTTTCCTTATTATTATTATTATCTTCTTCAATATTTGCACGATTAAGAGAGATAGTAAGAGCCAATTGAGGGAGTTTGTTGGAGTCAAAGGTCATTCAATAGCACATTCCACATGCCATCTAGAATTTCCTCTTGCAAGCAACGAAGAGGCAAAGTGCTAAAGAGTAAGTCGTGACTAGCCCTACTAACCATGATTCCTTCTCATTGCAAAAGGAGAAGCCTATGAGTGATTGATTATCTTAAATGTCATGAGTAGAAAGGCTACACCCACAATGGTGCCCTCAAGGAGGGGAGTGGCCCCAAGAAGAGGAGGGATACAAAATAAATTTGGTGACAACACAAGGGCCATTACCCTAGAGTGATCCACCAACACTTGTAAGTGAGCCACCTCAAGTGCAACTTTATTGAATCACATTTGAACCTCCAATAAAATATTAGAATAAGTCATAGCTTTAGCATATAGCAACACATGATGATCCATAGAATAATTTTAAACAATGGCATAATTTTTATCTTTCCATATACTAAACAAAATCTCTACCTTAAAAGCATGCCAAATCTAAGTGAATTTGTGGGGGATTTGTGGACAATCCCTTAAAATAAACATATGCAAAGTAAAAGGTTCTAGTATGAATGGATTAAAAACATTTGTCATATATCTAAGCCCAAATATTTTGAGCTCTGGAACAAAATTAGAAAAGGTGTTTGAGAAACTCATGTTGTCCACAAGAAGAACATTAGGGACCAAAGACTCCCAAATGAGATAATCTAGAACCTATGGGGAGGCTTTGAAAAATAAAACACCAAGTAAAGTGAGCCAAATTTGGTTCTAGAACTATCAAACAAATGGTGTGAAATTTGCATTTCCAAATAGAAATTGATGATTTCAAATGCCACTATTGATTCAAAGTGGGCACCATGGACAAATGAGGAGAGAGCTAGTGGTAGCCTTGTTGAGGCTTATAATTCTAAAAATTAATATCCAACCACCAGTTCAAATATTTCTACCAAGGTTTCCAAGAATCAATTCCAGATTTGTGAACCATATTAGTCAAAATGGCTCTAATAACTATATCAAAAGTTTCAAAAACTTGGTTAGAAAGATGAAACTTGGCCTTACCTTCTTTCCAAGAAAGAGACTCCTATAAGTTCTAGAAAAATATCTTGAGTAGTTTTAATTCTATTTTTGAAAAAAAATAGAGCATGAACCTAAGCACCTTCGCAAGGGGACAACTATTTCCTTAAAAGATAGGAGAGAAACAAATATTCCACTAATTTATATAAAGACCATTATAGAAGCCAAAAATATTCTAAACAAGCCAAGGTTTTATGGCTTCTTAGGCCTACTAAATATTTTTTTTTATCACAAAATTCCCTTGAATTTGAACAACACTTTTCATAATTAGAAGGATATGAATCCCAATCCCCTTTCAAGTAGGATGCCTATTTAGCTAGCTATAAGGGATAAAATATCACAATAAAATTTTCTAGGCTTCATTGACCTCAATAGAACAAATAATTCACTAAGTGCAAAGAGCCAAACCTTCCTGATGAGTGAATATTAATCCTCATCATCTAGACTCATGGGGGAGACAACAAAAATCATAAGCCACCTAATGAAATCTCCTATGATTTTTCAAAGAGGCCAAAAGAAAATCATGAATCTAAGATTTTCTAGTTTCATGTAGGAAGCATTAGAGGGAACCCAACATGAAAAAATAATAAATATAACTTGTAGTGAGGATCTTAGAATAAACCTAGAAATTTCTTGCCAAAGATAAGGGTTTAGTGACCCAATAAGCCACTTTATTTTTAAATTTGATAAGAACAACTTTGCACAAATATGAGGTTGATGCCTATAAGAAAAATGAGTACCTAAAAACCTAAAAAAAATGACTAGGATTAATCCATTTCTAGCCTCTGTAACTGTGCCAAGAATGCACATGTAGGAAAGATTGTGTGTAACATCAAGTCTTGTTCCATTGAATTTTGAAGTTGAAGGCTCTACATAAGTATCCAAATAGTGAAATGCTTGATTAATATTACTCTTATCCTCCAAGAGAGTGAGAAAATCTAGTCATAAACAAAATGACCATTAATAAGATGAACCAAGAAATTGGGTAGAGAAATAAACTTAATCAATCCTTGAGACACAAAATGAGCTAGAAGGTAACCAAACCCTTCAACTTCAATATTACTCTAGAAGGTAACCAAACCCTTCAATGGAAAGAAACTATAGTGCAAGACCTATTGTGTGGTCTCACAACATGCACCATTTTTCCAAAGAAAATTAGGGATCCCCTTCTTTTTTATTTTGATTTTTCTTTGATGGTAATGAACAAATCCATATATCCTAATGGAACCTTAAAATTTGGAGATCCTAGATATGCTATTATAATTGAGAAGTTGAATTTTTTCTCAAAATAACATTAGCTATCCTTTGGGATCCATTGAAATAAAGTTGTCCTTTACAAAAAAAAATTGAACTCTTACTAAATCAAATACTATCTAGGTGATGTTTCATGTCTAGTAGGATAGTTCTTCCTCCTGTATTGATGATACTGCCTGCAAAATATTAAGTGATTCAACTATAACCTGATATGGATTCCTCTAAGGAAGAACCATTCCTTTGGGTGGACTTGAAGGTTTGTCAAATCATGTTTATCTTACTAAATTTTTTATGAATCTCACTAAACCAAATAGCTAAATTTGGAAAATCTAGATCCAGATCTAGTAGTAAATGATTTTCCTGTAAAGGCATTTAACGTAATAAAAGTAGCACTAATAATGATAATCAAACTCGATGTTATTTATTTGGTTATAAACTCACTTATATTAAACTAATTTTGTGGACATATTTATTCTTATGGAATATGATGCGTCATATCCATAATTTCCACATCATATAAGAATGTCCAAAATTATAGTAGAAATGAAAATGACCTACAATTGTGCAGTAATGCTTCGTTAGTGGATAGAAGGGAGTTATTAGTATAAATTGGTCATGTGAGTTGATTTCAACTTATATAAAGAAATATTATTATTTAGTTTTATGGATGTCTATATGCCTTAGTGAATCTTATTTTGAAGTAAAAGCAAGGCATTAGGAGTCAAATTGCAGGTATGCATGGTTTTGGTTTTGGAAATGAAATATTTGATGAAAATTGAATTATTCTTGGCGTAAGTTTAACAATATTTAGCTGAAGGGAAGATTGACATTCATTCTCAATTTTGTGAAAGTATTATAGGATACTAGAAAGTACACTTTAAGTTGATGATCTAGATGCAAAAAGAGCCCAATGATGGAACCTATACAATAGATTGAAAATATTTTGAAGTTTAATGGAACATACATAATTTTGAGAAAGGATGAAATAAAATATAAAGAGGAAGTAAATACACGATAATGTTTGAATGAATTTGAGTAGTGAAGCCTAATTAAAGGATTGCTACTTAGATTTAATCAACTATAGGGACATTTGATCAAGTCAAGGAATATTTAGATTTTTGGAAAGATTAGTGGACAATCATCAACAATAAATTTTTTTATGGGAAATTTGATTAATTCTTATGAAATTATCTACCAACAAATCATGTGCAAAAAAAATCTTCTATCCACATGTCAATATTTTATTCCATTAATTCTATTGTAGCCATGTTATCTTGTAACTAACATTTGCTTTGATTTTATAAAAGGTAGTGGCCCATCTCATTTTAAAGGATACAAAACTTTTGAACTTGAATTAGAGAATTGTTGCAAGGTGTGCACCCTTGGTCTCCTTGTGTTGTGTAGTGCAATGCTCGGGTTTGTGACATGGCTTAACCACTTGCTATCCAGATTCATTAACTTTGGTGGTTGTATCAGGCATTAATAGGTCAATATTTTGGTGCAACAACAACTGTCTTTGTAACAATTGGTATTAGAGCCTGGGTTGCATTTTTGAAACCCTTGCTTGTGTTGGGGGGATTGTTGCAAGGTGTGAGCCCTTGGTCTCCTTGTGTTATGCAGTGCAACACTCGGGTTTGTGACATGGCTTAATTGCCTCTTGTGGATTCATTAACTCTAGTGGTTGTATTAGGCATTAATAGGTCGATCTTTTGGTGTAATGACAACTGTCTTTGCAACAAGAATTTCCAATCTTTTTTCTACCTCATGTTTTCTATTTGCTTTTAGTAAATACTTGTACATTTTGTGAAGATTTGAAAAATATGAAGTAAATTCAAAGGTCATTCTTGATCATGAATCTTAGATGACTGTGATTTTTCCATCTAGTGGAATAATCAAATTATTTCACCATCTTTGGGTGCATTTGAAGTTATTTTTCTTGTGAATGGTTAATTTCTTCAAACTCCTATATAGGTATGTACATAGCTATGAGGAAATCAAGTGAAGTACAAATGGTTCATACTTCAATTTGCATTTCTTTCAATGTGTATGTATGTGATATCTAAAAAACATAAATTTCTTAGGCTATTTTCTTATCTTAATTTGATCTTTTGTACTTTCTTTATCAAATATTAGTTAGATAGTGAATAATTGAAAGTAATTGTTGTGAATAGTGAAATGCATAATTGAATATCCTTTAACTCTAGTAAGTAGAAGTTGTCATATGTAAGGTCCCTTTATAAAAATATTAAAAAAAAATGAACCCTAAGTGAACCTAGTAAGTCAAGACTTGACATTCTCGAGCCTTGGGATAACTAATTCTTAACTGAGTTAGTAATATTTCAATAAAGATAGGTTCTATTGTTCAAAATCTATCTAGTTTGATGTGTGACTAACATCATCATCAACAAAAGTGGTGCTAGAAGGAGGGCCTCTTTAAGTATTTTGGTAACTCTCACCATATTCTTGATTCCAATAAGTTTTCCAAAGTCTTATTCTAAGATGATAGTTCTCCTTAAATTTAAAATCCTATTTTTTTTTTTTTTTTGAAAGAACCAAAATTTTAAAATATGAGCCTAAATAGAGAGTCAAAGGTATAAACAACCTCATTGTGAATACAATTTCAAAATTGACATTCCTTTCTTTCATTTAATCTTGAATAGAAAGCTTCCTCCTAAAATTTTTTATTTGGGTTGCTTGGAAGTTGTAGGATTCATAATACTTTAGAACATGATGAAATTAGTCATGTGAATTTCCTTATAAAAATATATTTGGATATACAAAATTTGATTTCTCTTTATGAAGTTTATAGGTGTGAAGTTCATGGTGCAAACTACTTAACAACAACCTAGGAAAGCAAAGTTATAGTGTCATAAAAATTGCACCCTGTGGTAATTTCACACTTATGCATTTAGGCTTGTGACATTTATGACAAAAACATATGTCAAAATCTCACGATTCCAACTTCATAGGTGAAAATGATGAAGCACTAACAACTTGAATACCTTATGCAAAGTTTTGAGTAAGACACTTGCACGATGTGTGGATGTCCCTGTGTTGCGCTAACATTCTTGAACTTTCTGAGATTCAAATGAGAATATTTGATTTCCTTTACCTATGGAATGTGTCATTATGGTAGAAACATGGACTTAACAACCCCTCCTTCCAATAGAGTCTCACAAAAACTCAATTTTCCCTCTCATTCTCATTCATTCTCACTCTCTCTTGCTCTATTTGGCTCTCTCCCTCATTCTACTTTATCTTCTTCATTCTCTTTTTCTCTCTCTTACTTCCATAATGAAGCTTTACCAAATTTCTCTTAAGCAATAGTCAAGGCTCTCTTGCACATAAGCTTAATGTTGAATGCATAAGAAAAATGAGAGGGGGGTTGAATCAATTGAACATTAAACAATCAAAACCCTCATAAACATTCAGATTCACATCAACTTTGTTAATACTTAACCTATTAAAGTGAATTAGCATGAAAGAAAATAATAGAATCTGAAACACATCAAAACTAGATTTATGTGGAAAACCCAATAAGTGAAAAACCACAGTGAGGATTAGCTCACAATATAAAGTAATTGCAACACCAAATACAATAGGCTCACTATTGAAGGGCTCACTACCCAAAAGAAGGGTTCACTACCAATGGATCACTGGAAGATTATAGAAAAGAAGAAAGAAGATTGTCACAATGGGAAATCTATCTCAATGCAATAGAAAAGTCCACCATAGCATCACCAACATATTCACAACCTTTTTGAAAATTGCAGACACCTTCTACTCACTGCTTCCAATAGCCCAACTCAATAAATCTCTCACTGCACTTCACAACTCTGCAATTCACATCACACACATTACTTGCTCACCATCATTATCTCAACACTTATTTATACCATCATCAACCTTGAAAACATTCTCCAAGGTCAGCTATGCACCTCAACCATGCAAATTCAAATTAGGTTGACACCAAAACATTCCCACGGTGGAAAGGAATGAAGGAAGACCTATCACACTTTAACTCAGACCTAAATCCACTCATACATTCCACACCACACATCCACAATCATTGAAGCAAATACACAATTAGTGTAAACACCCAAGGTCAGCTGAACCTATGTTAACACCACTAAAATTTTAAGTGCACGCTTGTTCATGGATAGCATACATCACTTGAAAACAATTTGAAATATCCCACGAACACTCTGAAATCCAAAAAATTCCTTCAAAACAACTTTCACCTAAAGAACAAACTCATCTCGTACACCCAATTAACCTTTTACATATTGTAACTCAAGAAACTAACTTTCGCAACTCCAAAATTCTAACCACTTAAATTGAAGATAGATATGAGCAATACAAACACACTTCTAGAACCACAACTCCAGAAACCAAACTGTAGAGAAATGCAGAGAAAAACCATTTCTCCTAGACAACATTGCAATACATAGTTCAAACACTGGTGAATACAACTTTCTCTGAACAATGATCTAGACCAAGAAACTCTGGATACAACACCTATGAACACCTATGATCAACATATATAAACTATATAAGTAGTTCTTCAACATAGAAGAAATGTGGAGAAAAATGAGAACACCACTTTGTATGCTAGAACACCTCTACAACACATTGTTTCCTTTTTTATTCAATTTTTCTCAAAAGCACTTGGAAACCAAGCACCAGAGACATATTATCATCATCTTCAACACTTCCTTAATACTACCAAACCAACTACAACATAGTAGCTCAACCATACAACATAAAAGCTTGTCAAAGCAACACTAGAGGTTGACACCAGTAACATTTACTAATGACAACATTATGAAACTAATCAAAGCATCATCACAACCTCTCAATCATCAACATAATTCTAACAATCACCATCTGTGTGAACCAGTTGACATCAACACAAACATAAGCTTGTTGACATCAATGACAACACCAACTACTCATACTTGCAACAATATCCCCCTTTGTCATTGATGGCAACACATGATGTGAAAAACCATAAAAAACAAACACATTGCTTGATACCAATAACTTTCTTTAATCTCTCCCTTTTTCAACTTATTCTCTCCCCCTTACTCAACTAGCTCTCTCTCTTTTTTTACATTATTCTCTCCCCCTTTGAAATCAATGGAAAAGGGAAACACATTTCTCTCACTCTCCCCCTTTGGCATTAATCATACTTGTACCTACTTACTATTGCTCTACAACATATTTTCCTTTTTACTACTTTGCATACTCCCCCTTAGGAGCACACAACTTGAATTGTACCAACCAACAACCACTAGTGACAAACGATAACACCAACTTATAAAAACACTTACTCCCCCTAACTACAAAAACCAACAATGCCACTACCTACTCCCCTTGAGAGGTAGTCACTAATATCAGTCCAAAACAAGGAATGAATCTTCAGATCCACTGG
The DNA here is from genome assembly GCA_007258455.2 of Sequoia sempervirens. Lineage (NCBI taxonomy): Eukaryota > Viridiplantae > Streptophyta > Pinopsida > Cupressales > Cupressaceae > Sequoia > Sequoia sempervirens. Next base: position 13,864 of record VDFB02067625.1, on the reverse strand, counting down.
AATGATACATATCCTTATGCATCTAGTTCAAAGGCGGGGTAAGAACCCCTAACTTCTCCCATAGATACTCAAAAGTATCCTTAGGAAGAGCCTTAGTAAATATATCAACAACTTGATCCTTTGTAGGCACATACTCAAGCTTCACTTCATTCTTTACAACCTTCTCTCTCAAAAAGTGTTACCGAATTGAGATTTGTTTTATCCTTCAGTGCATTACCGCATTCTTTGAAATGTTAATAACACTTGTATTGTCACTGTAGACATTGAAAAATGTCCTGAATGATATCATACACTCGAAACAACTTTACTAACATCATTTCCTCTTTAAACCCATCCTCTTTTCACTTGGTGGTGTTAATACAGTTGTTAATTGTGTCCATTAACTAATTCCATTGAACTTTGGGTTTAATTCGTGTTCACACCCTTCAGCTAACTTGTTTTCATCTCATTAAGTTAAATGAAATCAAGGCGTTTAGTTTGTTTCCTAGAATCATCTTATTTAATTGGTATTTTAGCTATTTAATTAAATGTCATTCATCTCTCCCCATTTCATTCGTCATTTGAATTTTAATGAATGTCATAATTCTTCAGAGTTCCCCTATTTGTTGTTTGCAATTAAACCTTGTTTTTAATTAACAGATTAAATTTTCACTCTAAGTAAGGTTTTCCCATGGATGTTCATGCTCCACTGCCTGCGATTAGAACAACTTGCAATTTTGCAAAATATCTTTTATCCTCACCCATGAGAATATTCAAAAGAATATTCTCTCTCCCCCAATCAACTCTTTTGGCTTCTTGAGCAAGCTAAACCTTTAACCTTTTGAACAAGTCACCTTTAACTTGTGTGAGTAGGTCAAAAGTGTGTTTGTTTGGAGCAAATTTGGGCCCTTGATTAATTTCCCATCTTGCATTCTCATCCCTTGATGAGAATCCATGATCCATGCCTCTTCTTCCTTCCATCTTGGACTGTTGATTAATATTTTTTATCTCAACCCTCCATTTCTCATTTTCTCTCCTATAAATAGAACACTATTTGGAGACAAATGGATCCATCTTTCAATTTCAAAGTCATGCTATTGAATTCACTCACACTCACACTCTCAATTTACTCACTTTTAGCTTAATTTAGTTCATTTGAGTTGCTTAACAGCTTAAGACATCCATTAATGGCTTCCATGCATCCATCTTAGTTTGTTTATAAATTAGGTCTTCCATCTTTTAGCTTAGAATTAGCTTAGATTAGCTTAGCAATTGCATAACTAGATCAATTTTAGTATAAAATCATGCTAATTTAGCTTGCATCATGTTTAATTTAGTATAAATCAGGTTTTCATCCATTTATCACAATGGTTTCATCAATTCTCTTCCATAGAATCGATTGAAATAGGCTCACTAATCACGAGATTGGGAAAGGGTAGTTGTTCCACATCAACATGACACCAATTCCAAAACATGATAAGTTTCAAATGGGTTAGAGTAGGAATTTAACTATTTTAATAGTTTGTAGCTTTTAGTTTCAATAAATGCTTAGTTTAACTTTCAATTCGAATGATCTTGTTTGTGATTGAGGTTCAGTGGCTAAGTTATGCTTCAATTCATCATGTATCAAGCATAATCGACCCACCCTGACAATCCTCATCTCACATTTTGGCACTAGAAGGAGGGAAAACTATTAATTTAACTATTTTTTAGCTAAAATTCTATTTGTTTGTTGTTTTGCAGGATACAACGACACCCAAATCATAAATAGTGACACACTTTGAAGAGCATCGCCATATAGCGACACTATTTCAATTTGAAACACTAACGTTGATTAAATGCACTGCCGTTGATTTAAATTTGGCAATGCCAATTTAATATATAGGTATCAAAAATTTCAAATAGGGACACCCCCAAATCCATTAGAGCGATGCCTGGCAAAATCCTAGTGCTATCGCGCTCTCTGTTTTTGTTGCAGAGCGACGCCCATTTTCACTAGAGCAACCACTAGACTTCAAATCGTGATGCTATTGTATAGAGCAATGCCCAAACAAGGTAAAAAGTTTTATGATCATTTTTTTGACATGTGCTTTAATTTCCTTGATTTATCAGATCACTAATACACTTCTAACTATGTTCTGGTTGTTAGACTAACAAGGTTTTGTAGGTTGAACGACATGGAGCTAAAGTGAAGAAATCCTTTCCTATCTTGAAATTATGTGATTGTAAAAAGTGTTTGACACTTTGGGGAAATTATAACCCAACTTTTATGCTTTCTACTTTCTGATTTAGGAGATGTACTAAATTTACATTGGGTTTAAAACGAATGCTCAAACGGGATTAAAATTGAACCCTCATCTCATCATTGTTTTTTGGGTTTAAAATTAAACAAGACAACTTCATATTTCATTTGGTGCTTAAAAAAAACTCATCACTGCTTTGAGGGGTTAAAATTTACAACTATTTGTTATGTTTTGTGATTTACAATGTTGTTATTGGATGCATATACAATTCTCTTGCACCATTTGGCAACCTTGAGAAATAGAAACATTCCTCGACACTTTGTATAATCACCTACATCTTTTAATTTGGATTAAAATTGAACCCCCTTGCGAGTGTGAGAAAAAGGCATAGTGTGTGTTCTCTCTTTGTTCATACAAATGAAGATGATCGAACTATGGATGTAATTCCCCGCTATTGTTTATCTTTAAAGAGGGCCTACCTCCTCGCTTTGAAAGGAGGGAACAACCCAAGCGGTAACAAGCTAAAGCCAAGCTCTTCCAAATTGTAATATAAATGTGTGGTTGCAATGAAAATTATGATCAATGGGAAGCGATACATGATAGCTATCCCCCAATATCTTTATGATGCGTAAAGCCCTTGTTCTAAGAGTTGGGAGACCTCTTGATGGAGTTTATCATTGCACCCCCTAAATTGGAAGCCCTTACTATGAACCCTTGTTTAGAAACCAAAAATTCTTAATATTTGTTGGTGCAAGAATGGTTGTTCTGAAGCTGCCCCACATTTGTAGTATTCAATTGTAGAAACAGAAAAAATCCTTTTGATCTCTTCATTGTAAGGATTTTGAGATTTGGTGGTCCCAAGAAGTGTGTGTCGTGGAGGGGAGCCAATGACACCAAATCTCTAACTGTTTGCATTGTTTAGTGATTGGAGAAATCCAAGTGGGGACTCAATAAATATATCCATTTCGAACCTAGGGTCGTAAATTATTGTGAGTTAGTTTAATACTTTGCTTAGTTCCAAAATGATGCAAAAAAAAACATTCACTATCTTCCTCAAAATTTCAAACACTTTGGTCTAAATATGGATACCTCTTGAAAAAGCCAAGTGATATTGCTGCTTGTCCTAAGGATTTTATCCTTGGAGATTTCTAAATATCTTGACTTATATCAAAATCCATATTTTCCAAAGACAACATAGGCAATTATGGCTTCAACCTCATGATTCTCACAAAATGGACATTGTGAAAGTTATGGTGTTTTTGACGTAAACATTTAGTTCAAAAACTTAATCCAAATAAGTGATTGTGGGAAAATAAACTCATTAAGCAAGATAAATTGAAAACTAAATGCCACATGACTATTCAGAGACTAAGTGCTCCCGTTGAACAAGCTAATCTTCCAGGTGCTATAATTCAACCAAACTTTGAACTCATTAATAGAGAGCAACTTGATCTCATTAGCGGTTTGAGAAGCTTCACTTTTGAAACAAAAGAAGTGATGGATACAGAGAACTTTCCTTATCTGGGCAAGAGAACAAGGCGTGTGGGGCCGAGGCCCACATTACACTGTTGAAAGCGTAAATATCTCCTTTCTTCCCTTAAAATGAATTGTTTCGTATCTCCGCGTGGTAGAATCCTAAAGAGTAAGGTCCTACAGGTCATCATTTTAGACTTAGGAATCTTAGTCCAAAATCTCTCAAGAATCATCTTTCAAAACTTCACAAGAATAGAGACAAGTTGGTAGCAAACTTTTATAGACACATTTCAAAAATTATATGCATTCTTTTGGGTCAAAATCTTAGTCTTTTCTTCATGTCTGAACTCTCTAAAAATAGTCGCATCCACAATAAAAAATACATGGAATTAAAAGATTGCTCCTTCCATTAATTTACTGAAATAATGTGGGTGTATGGTGGTTCGTTTGGTGGGAAGGGCCTCCAATACTTTATCCTGATATTCTTGATTGTTAAGAGAACACATGTAGCTGACTGGAGGAACCAAATAGGTTTAAACATCCCTGGATCCATCCCCTCATCTAAGTCAACATTGGGTCTTTAGGATTTGAACATTTTAGAGGTCTAGTATCATTCTCACTACCATGGTCTTTTCAAAACAAAGGTTCACTTTAAGTCAAAATTGGGTGAAACATCTCACTCACCCCTTCATTAAAATTCATCTTTCACTTCATCCAAATTTGCAAAATTTTGAGTACACCAACATCTTTTGGCTTAAAATCAAACCAACCCCCTAACTTGGCTATTTTGTATGTGAAATGCATCCTTTTCCATGCATTTCTAAGACAAGTTAGTTATCATCCTTGAGCTGGTTCATCTTGAAGGTCACGAGTCTACCCTAAATATTTACAAGTTCATAAACATCCTTTATCCCAACATCAAAACATCAAGAGAAAGTAAAAGGTGTTATTCTAAAATGTTTGCAAAGATTACTTTACACATCACTCATCTTTTCATCTCCCATTATCACAATTGCTCCTAAAAGACTTAGAGTGTCCCTTTTACCTAGATTTGAGTCAACGAGAGAGTTCAAACATCACAAATCACAAGACAACTCTCCCAAAGGTGACACAACATTTATGGTAAAGACTAGATCACAACACAAGAGAATCATGGAGAAAGCCAAAGTGACATTTACCTCAAGTGATCCAAATCCTTTATAATTCGATCTGAGAAGTCAAGTTACACCATCACAATAACCTTCATCACCATCAGGACCATATGATATATAAAATATCAAAAACAAACCATTTGAACTCACTAGGGAGGAAATTATGGAGCATGTAATGCCCCTGCCAAGAACCCTAGAGGACAAAACCTAAACAACGAAAAATGGACAATTTTATTTATTTTTACATGTGAAATGTTGAACAATTGAAATTGAACAATAACTTAGTTACTATCCTACGTCCTCTAGGGTGCATGACTGCATTACCTATTTACATTAACCAAATTAAAAACCATATAAATTAGTAATAACCAAATTCTAATCATCATTAAGCATCTCATCACATATAATCAAGAACCATGAGATACAACCATACTATGAACATAAAGGAATAACTAATAACATTCATTCAATTAACATATACAACATAACTAATTACATAATTCTTCACATTCATGAGATACATCGATTTTAGTTTACAATTACATTTTGTACGATAATACTTCCTCGATACAAGTGAGGAGTGCTCAACATATGATACATGATACATGATACATGATAAAGATACAATACATTTACGAGTACAATGATCAAATCCCAAGAGAAGACACCGAGCAGAAGTCAATGGATCAAGAGGAGTTGCCACAACATGTACAAGAAGGGAACCCAATGGAGAATGTAACACATTCCACCCAACCACGTGAACCCAAAGGTTCACCTCGTGTGCTAGGAGGTAACAAAGGGCCCCACCATAACAAATAGACAAGGACTAAGACATCACAAGGATGACATAACTCACAAGATCAAGAAGAAGAAGAACAACAAACAACAGTGACTAGACTTCCAGAGGCACATAAACACTCAAGGTAAAACGCAAGAAAGGGAACTCATGGTTGTTGTAGGGAAAGTGTCATCACATGGTCGGTCATAGGTTATCCAGGTAGATCTTCCTAGGCCTCGGCCCCCATCTTGGGTTATCCTGGTAGCCTCTATCGATCTTCGACCCCTCATGCCAACTATGCAGAACCAACTTACCTCTCGTGGAGATGAGGTAGTTGAATTTCCATTCCAGGCCTTCCCGACTCACCTCAAGCCTAAACAAGTACTTGAGGCTGAGCGAGGTATAAAATTATCTTGTTAATGTTTTACTACCCATTTCCCATAGTTTATTTTAATGTTATCACTTGTTAACAAACTTCCACATGGGTTATCCAGGTGTCCCTTTGTGCACCAGACCCCATTGAAAGCCACTTCTCTACTGACCACTAAAAACCACTAAAGCTGAAAACAAAGCCACTTGCACAATTCAAAACTTGAAAACAAAACACAAGACGATAGATTCCATCCCATTCTCAAGTTACCCAAAAGTTTAACATAAAGGTATTTACACAGTGCAAGGCTGAAACATCTCAAATTCTCTTAAATATCGACAATCGTCTCAAGGTTAACAAGATCACCATCCAAGGAAAATAAAGAATACCAACAAAAGAAAAACCCCCACAAGCCTTTGGAAAACCCCACAATCAAAACTCATAAAGGACTACCATAAGAAAAAATCATATGCAATATCTCAGTACACAAGGATTCAACGTGTAAAACATAACTCCATGTTTAACTTTACGTTAAATAGTTGGCAACATCTCTACTTCAAAGCAAGAAAAGAAACTCCTCCCAAGGTCCACTTAATTAATCATGGATAAAAATTATCTAAAGTAATAATCTGATATTCTCAATATTCACAACCATACTATATCATGTAAGTATATATATATATATACATACATACATAATATATATATATATATACATATATATATATATATAAATATACATAATATAAACATATATATTTAATCAGTAATTACATATTTTTATTTAATAAACTTGGCTCTGTCATAAACTTAAGGAAATTACAAAATTTCTAGCCTATTGTAGATGGGTCAACATATATATATACATAACTAATCCACAGGTCTCGTGTACTAGTTAATTCTCACACATTTGATTATATTGAGAGGGAGACTATAGATTTCACTAGTTTTTATGGCATACTGAACTAGGTGCAAAAGAAGGTGTTCAACATAATGCACAGTGACATCCATAAGTGTATTTATATAAGTTTTGATTTATATACACAGATTCTATAATGCGCTGATAAAAGATATATACGACTAAATGATCTATATTTCAAATGTATATTAAAAAACAAAGCATATGAATATCCCTAATGAGATGAACATTATAATTCGCTACTAAGGTTTAAGACACACCACATGCAGCCTATGGTAGGAATTAACACCAAGTACAACTTATAAAGAGTTGATAATGCATCTTAGGAATTAACTCCAAGTATACACTAGTCTTACGAACTCAAGTTACGCCGATGTGAAACTTATGCCATATCGGCTACGACATTGTTTGGTAGAGAGAAGTAATTGCATGCAAATAAATATATAGTTTACTTCTATGCCTTCAAATTCCACAGTCATAGTGACTGAGTTTATCAACCGACATACAATTTAAGGGAATAAGTGAATAACCAGGCGATACAAATATGGGTATCAATACCAGGGTTTATTTGCAATGTACAAGAATTTTCAACTAAATAAGATTATGATTCAAATGAACAAGAATAATGACGTAATGATAGATTGAACAAAATCTTCTCCACTTGATTAAACTGACAGAGGGAAAAGAAACGATAGTTAAGAACTCAAGTTCAACTTAAGAAAGGAACTTCAGAGCGGCGCTTGTATGGGTTTAGATTTACACAGAAGAATAATCATTCCAGTAGTGACTAAAAGGTTGTCAATGCCTGTACATCATACCATTTGAAAGACTTCCATAGTACGATGGCCGGTGCCAAACACAAAAGACTGTTCAATACCAAAATTTCCAATTGAATATGAAAATGTATGTAAAGATAAAAAGTTTCAGTACAATAAAATTTTAATGATATTTTAACCCTCGAGATTTAAGCAAGGAAAAGTTTTTGTATCCTAACTAATGAATGTTTTAAGAAAAGAAAATAGAGGCTGGGTTACAGTATGACCAAGGAGAGGCAGTCGCGGTTTAATAAGCCATAATCTCCATTGGTTGGGGCTATACTCTGCCATACACGATCAAAGCTCTTAGGGCAAGGCTCAAGGCTCATATGCCAAATACAGGATGTGAGAATAAATACAACCTCTTGACTAAGGCTTGACATCGGTGCTTCAGTACCATGCAATATGTCCATCTCAAAAGTAAGAAAGAGTCATCGATGCAACAAGTATAATGAAGTATTTGTTACAAGGATTCATCACAACCATCAAAGGACATAATCAAATATTTTGGGGATACAAAGAAATTCAACAAGCTGGTAATAATACAACATAATGCAACAAAAATTGTTTCAATCAAATCTAGAATTGCAAATACCCAGATCATAAATGACTTATGAAATCTCAAGCTTTTTATTTCAACCAAGAAGAAGATTGCAAAGGAAAAGAACTTGGTTTAATTAGATAGCTGGCTAAAGAAGTTGCTGGTCCTAATCTTCTTTTCCAACACTTTAGTTACAACTTCCAGATCTTTTGTGTACTACACCACTGTTAGCAAAATAAAACTCCCAAAGCTTCCAAGGATAATTTCAGAGTTTCCCCATTCAAATGAAATTTTGCAACAGATAAAGTTTTTCCAGAAAAACCCCTAGAAAGGCATTCACGACCAAAAACAAAAAAAAAGTAGAATTAGTTTTTCCTCCGAGAGCATTAAGCCAATTGCCCCTGTGGAGTTAACTCCACTTTCTTTTCAAATAATTTTCCTTTAACTATTTTTATTCCTCCACTAATTTCAAATTTTCCTTCCTTTTCAAAATTTTGTTTAATTTTACCATTCACTTAACTTTTCACCCTCTCCTTACTTAGCACACATTATGCCATTAATATTAATTTATTATATTAAATTTCTTATATAATTTGTTTACGCAAACATATTAATATATATATACACACACATTTATATATATATATATAATTTAAATGTTCTATTTTGAGAAATAAATCTTAATTTAATTTATTAAAATTAAATACTATATTTGTTTTAATTTAATTACTTAATTTAATATGACTTTTATTTTCATTAACTAAAGCCTTCCATTTGACAATTTAAATTTAAGGAAATAATCAAACCAAATACAAGTCACAAACATGACTCAATGATCAGACAACAATTATCAACCGAAAGCAAAACAAAGGTAAAACAACCACAATGAAGATGAAACAATACCAACAGACCCTACTGATGAACTAAGACAATAGGTATTCATCCTCAACGAGGATGATGGATCGAAGTGGGGAACTCGGTGTAACCTCCAAAACAACAACTCCATTGGGCTTTGGCACACTCAAACTTGATAATCAGGTGGAGTCGATTCCCTATACCTGCAAGCTACAACAAAATGAAGGGTTGAGCATGTGCATAAATAAATAACTAGTCACACCCTGATGGGGAAATCATAGAGTCACAGGGCGCTCTCAAGAGAGTGATGTGACACTATTCCCCATCACCGACACGTAACAACTGATAATAGAACATGATATGCATACATCTAACAATACATAACATCATCATATCCATGATAATCAAATAAGCAATCAACTAATCTGCTAAACATGATATAAATAAGAAGCATCAGGTACCACAATATCATCAAGCTAACATCATAATGTCATCAAACAGTCGCAATATCTACTCATGAAAATATAACCATGTCTAAGTAATATCCAACAGAGTCATAATGTCCATCAAACAGTAACATAGGGTCTAGCAAACAACATCATAAAGTCTAGATGAAATCCAAGAATCCATCCAAACATAAGCAAATTGAGGGGGCATCACAGAGCATTAAGCCTTTGAAAATGTAGCTCCTATCTCCCCGATGTTTGTGGCACAAAATTTAACACAAGGTTTCACAACCCCATCGCTAGGGCTAAATCAAACCTACATTCCCAATATTGCAACAAGCCTTGCTAAAGACTTTGGTCATGTTCTTTCATTTGAAAATAGTACACTTGTGGGAACACTTGAAACCAATCCTCCATCTAACACAACCACTTGGACACCTAGCTTTGGTGCTCCTCCCATTCGTGAAGACCCTAAACAAGTATACACACCTCTTGATCTTCATTACTCAACCACGACTTCGACATATTGAGGGCATCCCTCTTCATCCATACCCATGAGTACCACAAGTGTTCCTACCATCACACAAAGTAGTACAGATCATGTATTTCAAAATAGTATGCAAAGGCATATCAATACCATACCATAGCTCAGTCAACCCTTGAAGAAAATAGGGACATCCTTAGAATTCTCTAATGGGTTCATCCATACCATTGGTTTCACAAAACAAGTCCACACCATCCATCATCAACCCATCTCAAAGCAATCCCTTGGGAAAAAATCCTGTCAACACAGATAATGCATCTCTAACACAAGGAAATCCTCAAGACATGGGATAAGGAAATATTTTCAACCAATGGAATCAAGGTCCTAGTGTGTCATTTCTATCACATAATCTAATGGAATCATCATCTTTCCCCACAGTCCCTCTCACCATGCAAAATAAAATGGGACCCCAAACTTACATTCCTCCATCTCAATCCACCATCTTGAAAGGAATTTTAAACCAAGGGAACCCCCAACCTCTCATAAAAAATCCACAACCCACACAAAACATCAACACCCAAAACCTATAGTAGATGCCCCAACATGATTGATCCCTCTAGCGAAAGCATATTCCTTGGCTTTACAACAAGCACAACGAGGCTTACTGACAAGCGGTCCAACAACAACAAGTAGCCTTAGCGGCACAACAAGCAAGCAAAGCAAAACCTTAGTAGCGCACAACAACAACATCAAACCAAACAAAAGCGTGCCACGGTGCAACAACAAAGCAAAATTGTTACATCAAAGCCTAAGTAGCACAACAATAGCGAGGGCTTATCCATGAGTCATCCAACAAAGAGCAGCAACGGCAAACTCATTAGCGACTATGCTTGACACAACAACAACAAAGCTCATTAAGCGACAAGTAGCACAACAACAAGAAGCCAACAAAAGCATTGCTTTGCTTAGCAATAATATACCCAACAACAACAAAATGCTCACACAACTTCAACAACATGGTTTATACTATAACCCTCAACAAAACATCGTCGACCCGAACACATTAGAATTTGTTTGAGGGGAAAGAAGAATCCATAGAATGCAAAGCAGATCCAAGATTGAAAATTGAAGTAGAGTCCCTATTTAATCCGGAAACTCTTAATCCCATTTCTATTATGCTCATGAAATGAAAAATATAAGCTATTTGAACTTACAGAAATGAATTCCTAGATTAACACAATGAATTCAAAAGCAAAGGAGAGGTTACCATCCCATGTTGGAGTGTATTTGCACGATGTTGGGTTGTTCATATCACTGCAAAGCCTCCATTGTTCATGTGCAAAAGCTTGATGAATGATGCTTGGTTGATCAAAAAAGGTTGAAGCTCCATCAATGGTGATTGTGACAACACTTCATTGCAAAAGTAAGTTGATTCTCCGATCCATATTTGTGAGGAGAGAGGTTTGTTATATAGGAAAAGATATTTTGAATTGATGATTAGGATCACGTTGGAGAATATCCAGATCAATGGTCAACATGTGTTGAGAGGATTTAGACATGAGAAGATTGTGCAAAGTTGATTGCACAATTAGGGTGATTGAAGAATAGATTGGCTAGTCAGGGTTTAGATTGATCAATCAGAAATTGATTGATTAGTTAGCAATTGATTGATTTTAGTTAGGAAATAGATGGTTGAGTTAGCAAAATTAGATTGCTTAGTCAACAACCCATGATTTTCTAAATCAGAAGTAGGCGAGAATATGAATTAATTGATTTAATTAATTAATTCCTTTTCTTGAGTTGAACATGCAAATCAAATTTGAATTTTACCAAATGGGGATTTTATTAGTTTGATTTGGGTTTTATTAATTGAGTTTGAATAGTTTGATTTGAGTATTCCAAATTTTTTAGAAAGATGTGATAATTAGAATTATTATGATTTAATAATTCAATTAATTTTGAGGAATAAGGTGAATTAGTGACATAGTCAAATAATTAGTGTTTGACTAATCGAGGGCTGAAATGAGATAAGATTAGGACTTTATTAAATAAATTTAATTTATTTAATTGGTCGAAATGATGAAACATGAATTAATCAAATAACATTTGTTTTATTTGATCAATAGTAGAATTAGGGTTTCTTGAATTTATTAAATAAATGATATTCATTTATTTTGTTGAGAAATGATGAAAAAGTGAATTAATTAATAACATTGTATTATTCAATTAATTTAGGGTTTCGAATGTTTTTTGATGTTGTTTGATGATCATGAGATGATTTGAGATGTTTTAGAGATGTTTCAAGATGTTCTGAGATATTTCAAAGATGTTTCAAGTTCATTCTAAGATGTTTCGAGATGTTTTGAGTTGATTGATCATTTGAGACATTTTGAATTGATTGTGAGATGTTACGAGATGTTTTCCGCATCAATTTGAGTTGTTTGAGACATTCCTAGTTGATTTTGAGATATTGAGACATTTTGGGTTGATTAGAGTTGTTTGAGACGTGCAGGTTTGATTTCCAGTTGTGTGTTGTTTTGGTTGTGATAGAGTGTTAAGTCAATTTTACATGTCTACATTTGCCTCTTTGATGCAAAGTACTGGTTGCTTTGTTTCAAAATTATATTTTAAGATCAAGTTTTTTTGAAAAAATTTATGCCCCACCGTGCCCCAGCATTCAGTGGACTATTGGTAGGACTCTGTGTTGCCCCCTTGAGAGGTTGGTTGAAAATTTTGAGTTTGAGGTCAGGCTCCCGACCCCAATGGAAAATTTAACTATATAAAAACTAAAAACCACCTACACCATTGCAAAGATCATGAAATTCTACCCCATTTTTTATAAAAAACCACTAAAAAAATACCTCCGTATGACTAAGATATGGCCGTTTGAAGATAGGGTAAAAAAAGTCTTGATTACCAGTTAATAGTGAAGTTTTGATGATTTATAAGCATTTGCATCATTTTTCTCACCTTTTCTAGTTGAAAACCCTCACCTTTGAATGAAATCCACGCCTTTGATTGAAATCCACGCCTTTGTTTTAAGCATTTGACCTAAAAGCTCACCTTTGATCAGAAAGCCTGCTTTTGATTGCTCTAGGTTCTTAATCCTTGCCTTTGAATTAAATTCACGCCTTTGACCAAGACCCTCACCCTTGTTTCCTCACATTTGCTTGAAAAGCTCACAATTGCCTAAAAAACTTTATTTTTCTTGGTGCTTTCTGAGCATTTTCTCAAAACCCTTGCATTTGACTTTTCTTGCTATATTTGACTTTAGCATTTGCTCGGAACCTTGGCATGTATTTGTTTGTCATCGTGTTTTGTGTCATTATGTGTCAGTTACCCATTTAGAGTGAAACCCTAATATCTTGAGTTGAAATGATTGTAGGTGGTCATCCTGTTAGACAACCAGATCCAGATGGTGGTCTACAACCTGGTCTATAGAGTGTTTCACTTTATGTTGGGCATTGTACTTGATCTTTATTATGTTGTTGTTCAGAGACATTGCAGACATAATTTTTTGTATATATATTCACTAGCCCAGTTGAGGCCTCGTATATATGTTATGATGTTGTATTACCCTATCACGCTTGTTTCACTGATTATGATATACTATGAAATTCCCATCTTTTGATGATGAGTATATATGTGAGATATGGATGGATGGATCATACTTTGTATCATATGATGTTTTATTATGGATGATCAATATACCATTGTGATATATGATGTTTATGTGGTGTTGATATATGATGGATGTATGCCCCATACATGTTACATGATGTTTTTATTGGTTTATTATCATCATGATAT
>VDFB02067623.1:0-23457 GCA_007258455.2 Sequoia sempervirens | reverse complement strand
TTTTTTTTATTTAGATAATTATGATACAAAAATTAAGCATACCATTGCTTGAATAAGGATATATTATTAATATTGTTACTCTGAGACTAATTTTTAACAAGCTTTCTAATGTTGAACAATTTCAACTTATTTTCTAATCTTTTAAATTTGACATTTTTAAAATTTATCATTGGTTGGCAATAATTTTGAGGCAATTTATGCAAATTTGTTTACAAAATAAACTAACAAATAAAGTTGTCCAATCTTATCTCATTGAAAACATATCAATCTATTCATCTCTAAAATTTCTTGTTTTGTGTATGATATTTAGAAACATATGGAAAAATAAGTGATTTATGGAGTCAAATAGGGTTTTTTTTTTTAATATGTGTTATGCTAAATTATCTAATTACAATCATCTCTTCATTATTTTATTGTTATAACTTTAATCTAGAATTTATATCTTTCACATTTACAAAAAAAAAATTACAATACTATGAGTTGTTATTTTAAAAACATGGCATTGGGTGCTTTCAATAACATGATTACTTGTTTTACTTAATTATATTTTTGGTTATATTGTTTCTTGAATCTCCTATTTAGTTTTACAAGCAGATTGATTTTATGTGTTCCTATGACATTTTTATTACAAACATGTAATCAACAATTAGATTTTCCTATAAACACGCCCTTTCTTATTTTAAATGCATAAAATTTTAGATTTATGAAGCATCAAAATTGTGGTTTTGAAAAATATTTTTTCCCTAGATAAAAAATATTATAAGTGAAGGATAATTCTCCAATTTAAAAGCATTGTACATTTCAAGCTTTGGATAATATACTCACATATTGAGTAATAATTAACTTTACCTATATAAGTTATTAGGTTTTGGATATGACCATGAGTCCAAATAAGAATTTATTTTGAAAGAAAGTGTAAGATCTAAAAACACCATGAGTTTAGATAACTTTAAATACTTTTAAGAAGGATAACGTTTAATTTTTAAAGTATTGTAGTTGTAGGCATGTCTAAATAACTGTGTAGATTCATTGAACATATGTGATTATACATTTTATTTTATATGTATTGCTTGTTGACTTACTAGATTGTAAATACCTTCATTTGGTCATGTACTTAAAAATGTAGTAAAAATTATTGTCTTTAGCCTCAAAATTACTAAATTATTTTTGTTTACATTATCGTGTCATTATAAAACTTGGATAAGTGCACCAAGATGGTGCACAAAGAGAAGGTCAAAAGTGACATTTTTTTTCTAAAATCAACTAAGGTTCTACTCAGAGTGGAGGAAGGCCTAGAGAAGATTAACTCTTAGCTTTAGATTGATAACCCTTGTCCGTAATAGTTATTTCACATCCCTCATCTAGACAATTACTTGCAAAATTCAGGAAAAGACTGATTATAAAACATGGTATTGGAGCTAACCCAATATAATATCTATGAAGTTTATGGGGTGGTGATCTAGTCATATGTTGGTACACTTGCTTGCAATGGCACAGGTTCAAAATGTGGCAGGCTCATGCTCCCCGCAATAATGTAGTGACATTGGCACAATTCATAAATTGAAGTTCAATACCCTCTCCAAGGTAATGCATAAAGGAGTTTTTTCAAATAAGAAAAGTACATGGTATACATGGAGTCCGTCCAGCTAATCTACTAGTAAGTTGTAGCACAGGGGCAGATACACTCCAGACGAGCGGATCCATTCTGCAAACGAGTGAATCTATCACCTATAGAGGCAGATCCACTTTGGCCTCCAACCATCTAGATACCTTACAAAGAATAGGAAGATCCAATCTTGCAAAAAGGAAAATATGCACTTCTTAGGCAGATACGCCCACACTGAACGCAATCTCTAGAGGTGAACACACTATTACATAGGTGGGTCTACAAAGGCAGACTTGAGACTAGATAGGTGGATACATTACCTACAGATGTGTCGTTGGCAACATTTAAATATAGAGAAGTGGGTAGCATTATTAGTGACAACATTCAAGGGAAGTTTACAACTTGGGAGAGAATATTCTCCTTTAGAAAATATCATATAACCTTAGACTCGTATCGATTTTGTACCTATGCATGAAGCATGCTCTAGGAGATTCTAGAGGTTTTCTCATAGATCTCTATAATTGGTATGTTCTACAAGAAATTTTAACTTATTCTAAGCTTCATAAATCTACCCATGAAATTTAAGCTCTTAAATCTTGGAAAATGTACTTATATAACTTCAACATTCATGGCCAAGACATTTGTGTAGCCTAAATAATTTTATACAACTCAAATTATTGAACTTTAAAAGTTTCTAACTAATGATTCATTAACATAGGGTTACCATATTATATTTTATAATATATTCTTCGCCCAAGAAATTATACATAAATATGTTCTTCCTTATTTTGAATCTATGTAGTACCCCTCCATTTATGCTTATGTTTCTGCTGTTATGTTTTTACATTGTTAGACTATGATACTTTGTTTGGATATTTTGATCGCTGGTTTTGAGCGACAGTGGATTTACTCTGTGACATGACAATACATTGTGTTGTGATATTTGATTTTGATATGCTTTGATATAGCGTAGATGTTTTATTTCAGATGATTATTGCTATGTACATGTTTATGATGGACTAACAGTTATTTATTTCGTCAGTTTGATGTGATGTGTATTGGTGTGGAGAACAGAATCGCATCACTCGCTTGCGAGTGCCCTGTGATATCCGTGATTTTCTCTGCACAGTGTGCCTGTACAATGGATTATATATATATGCATGTTATTGCTTGTTGGTTGGCAGAATTGTGTACATGACAATCTCCACCTGGGTACTCGTGTCTGAGCTGTCAAGACTCAACTGGAAATGTTGATTGGGAGGTAGTAGTTTGGTTTATCCCAGTCTAGTCTTTAACCCGGTCACTGTACATTGCCAGTTTTAGTTTGAGTCATAGGTTGTTTTATTTTTTTTCTGTTTGATTTAATTTAATTGCTTGAAAGGAAAAAAATGTCAATTTAAATAATAGTTAATTATGTTTTATTTACTGTTATTTAAATTAATTTTTAAATGTTGAAGAAATTAGTTGCTTGTTATTTAATTAATTAATTAGCTTGTTTGGTTAAATGGTTTGATCTTAAAAGATTGAATTTATTTAATTAAATTAATTAATTAATTAAATTAAATTGTTTTAAAATTGTGTGTGAATGGATTTAATATTTAATTAAATAATTTGTGTAAATGATATTTTTGGTTATTAAATAAATTTTTGTATTTGGAAATTGTAAATTTAAATTAAATTAAATAAATGCATGCAAATTGAAATTTGATTTTTAAATTTAAATAAATGAATTAAATCATGCAAAATCTTGAAAAGGCAAGATTGTCGAGAAGTGGTTAAAAAGATATTTTGCACTTCTCGACATGTGTGCCAGTGCATTTATTGATTATTGTTGAAGAATTGTTCATAGAGGTTAATTTGGATCTGGGAATACACAGAGGAAAAACACAATTTTCTTCACGAGAAAATATTTTGTGCTCTGTAAAATTCTCTGTATATGTTTTTTGTTATTTTGTTGCAATTTGTGGGAAATCTTTGGTTGTTGTTTGGGCTTTGTATCTCGAGAAAAGATTTGGAAGGCTATAGGCAACAGAGGCTACAGAGGTTGTCATCACCAAACCAATTTCTAAAGCTTCGAGAAATCAGGTATTCTTCTTGTGGTTTAAATTTGTTGTATTGAAAGAATATCTATGAAAGAAATCTCTTTTGTTTAAATCCTCTGTATTTTTCAAAAAAAAATTACTTACTGTGTATTCCTGGAATGGGGTTTATTAAGTTTATTTTCTTTCTGGAAAAATAATGGGTTTGTGTGAAAGGAAATTATTGAAATTTCCCTATTTCCCTTTTAAAAACCCCGTTGAACTTCTGTATAGTTTTCTAAAAAAAACCCTCTGAAAATTTTCAGAAAACCTGAGGAATTGTATATATATATATATATGAATATATAACATATATATATATGTATATATATATGAATATATAACATATATATATATTGATAAATTGAATTGTGAAAGGTTCTTAATTTATTTATATTAAAATAGTGTTGAAACGTCGTATAGGCGAATTTTATTAAAATCCAGATTGAAATCCGAAAGACGGAGGTTTGTGCCGCAGATTTTATTTGTGAATTTTTATTTTTTTTAAATATAAATATATTACAGTGTGGGGAGGGCCGAAACCCTCCCCATTTTCCCTTAATGGTGGACGCAGTCACCAAGGCTGCGCACAGCAGCCAGTGGCTGCTGGGCGCAGCCCTGGCAATGGCCGCTCCCTCTCCCCATAGGGATTCACAGCCAGGAGCTGCGAACCATATGAGTTTTGTTTTATTTAATATAAATCAATGAAAATTTCATGTGTATTTTATTTTATTAAAAGTTTTAAATGCGATTTTATTGCTATTATTTATAAATTCGGATTTTATTAATATTCAATATAAATATATAAATATATATGTGGGTGTGTGTGTTTGTGTGTATGTATATATATATATATATATGAAAATGAATATTTATGTGTGTGAATAAATATAATTAATTGTATATGTATATAAAATATATATGTATATATAATTATATTTATTAAGGTAGGAAAATAATTTTAATATTTAAAAGATATATAAAATATTTTCTTTAAATTATATTGCATATGAAAATCTAGATTAATTGAAAGTGAATTTTAATTGAGTTGATTTAATTATATGCAAATTATATTGTTTGAAAGGATTTAGTATATCCTAAAGTAGATGTATTATTTTCTTTCAATTTGCTTTAAATCTTGTTTCTTTGTTGGGCAAATTGGGAAAGTTTTAAATAAAAGTCTTCCAGACCAATTTAATACCGTGGGGATTTTGATTGTTAAGTTGAGTTTATGTGTTGGCTAAGTTGTGTACATGATATTAGCTTGGTACTTAGATACCTGAATTTTGTGAACATAGACATTGATGTTCATCATGAATGGTGTTGATATTGTCTGTTGTATGTTGTACTCTTTGTAAACCTTAGTCAAGAAAACTTAGATTCCTTTGTTATGTTTAGGGGAGTGGCTTTTTGTAAGGGCCGACACACAAAGTGGTGTCAGGATAACTTACAAAGGGTTAATAAGTCAGTGAAAACTAAATAACATAGTAGATAGAATTAAAACTCTTAACAAGATGCTTATGCCTCACTTATTGACTCTTGAGCTACTTCAGTCTTGAGCATAAGATGAGAAGGCCTAGAATGGCAAATCGGTGTCTTGTTTCTTCAAAAGACATTCGATTCCGCAATGATTTGCATTGGGGTTGGGTTTTGTAAGAGGTTACCAGGGTAACTCAAGTTGGGGGCCGGAACCTAGGAAGAAACACCAAGGTAACCTTTGCAATATTGTGATGACACTCCACCTAAAGTAATAGTTAACCTTGTGTATGTAGTACATTCAATTGTCTAAAATCTGGAAGCAATGTAACCATCAATTAGTGTGTACTAGTGTCTAGGGTTAGTAGATTATGTCTAGGTAACCATATTACTATCTCCTAGCATGGGGGGTGGACCTATGGGTACCACATGGTTGGGTGGAGCGTGCACCTTACTCCGTTGGGTCCCCAGTTTGATCATGGCATCGAGAGCTTCATGGATGGAGAGCTCGCACTTGGAAACTTATGTGTACTTCTTCATTGTAATTTGTAAACTTTGTATTTGAAAACATCCCTCAATTGTATATGAGGTGAACATTGTAAATTTAATTGTAATTATTATTGAACTACCTCATCAGATGAATGAGTATTGTATATTTATCAAATGCAATGTAAGGAAAACAAGTTTGTACTTTATGTTATCTTGAATGGAGTTTCAAATGAAATGCAATGTTTATCTTTATGTTATTTAATTAATATGTGCAATGCGAAATAATAAAGTCATCTATGGAAACTCAAAGTAGTGTAATGTCGTGTAACTTAACGAATGTATGCAACTAATTAACTTAATAATTATACTTTTAAAAAAAAAATTACACTTTTATACACAATTTCAACATTCCTTAGGTTTTTATGACGGGGCATTACAATCTATCACTAATTTCTCCTTGAAATATCATAGACAAGCCATCATTCCTTATCTACATCTTTATATCAACCTTCCTCTAAGATGATACTAAATTTCCATAGTTGTAAATCAAAATAATTTGTCCTTGAATCCACTTTATCTTCCCATATTTCCTCTATGTGCTATAATCCTTAAGTCCTTATATAACACTCATCTTTCATTAGAGATTTTCTTGCATACCATCTAATACGTAAACGATGAGTTTATAAACCTAGTCTACATCAAACATGGATCTTCTTTTTTATCTCTTAACAAAAAAATATTGCATACCATTATCCTCTACTTTTAATATTTAGAAAAAAATCATAATGCAATGAAAAAATAATTAATTATTACCAAAGAAACAAAGCATACACCATGATATGAGCACAATGACAAATATTGCTAGAGAAAACCCTTCAAATAAGTGAAAAATGTAATATGATGAATTTTCTAGTATCTCATTAATATTTATAATAGTTGTCCATAGAGGTTACATCGCCAAAATTTAATTGGAGTTGTTTCACACTTCATAGAATCTTGCACTCTTGATTTGCTCTTATGCCTATAATAAACATACATATATTTTTTGTTTCCATTAAGAAGTGTGAGAGTAATCGCAAAGATCTAACCTCTTTGGAATCACATTCTATGGTATATCCTCTCCTAATATTCATTATCATTTGAAAATTTTTCCTTCAAATTTTTCTTCCTAAATAGAATTAAAAATTGGGTGGCCCCTTCAATATTTGGTTCCATTTGGAGTGAAACAAAAAAGTCATATCTTTGTTGTAGGTGAACTTCCATAATTTCAATCCCCAATAAGGGAGATTTTGGTCCCAAAATATTTAGGATGTACAATCAAATGTGAGAACTTATTTCCCATGTCATCTCAAGACATTTACTTGGTCTTACTTTGTAATTTCCTTTTCTAACATATCAACCAGGTTTCTCATCCTCCACGACTAGTCTACCTCACCTTCTTGTAAAGTGATGTATTTTCCAATATCTCCATATCATAAAGTGCAAAATCATCTAAGTTAATACAAAATCTTCTTACTTGTATAGCATGAAAGGATTGAAAAAAATCTTGTGAACATTGACCGTGGATAAAATTCCCATTTATTCTAGTATATCCATATGGAAAGTATTATAACCCACCTATTAAATTATAGGATGGAATTTTTATTAAGGTTTTAAATATTAAAAGAAGGATCAGGTCTTATCTCTCTTTACCCTAGTAGACCCAAATAGTATTACCAACACAATGTTTGAAGGCATGCTACAATTAATCTAGGAAGTTTGAATAAACTCAATGTAAAGTTAGTTATGTT
Organism: Sequoia sempervirens; assembly: GCA_007258455.2. Lineage (NCBI taxonomy): Eukaryota > Viridiplantae > Streptophyta > Pinopsida > Cupressales > Cupressaceae > Sequoia > Sequoia sempervirens. The sequence goes on along the minus strand of VDFB02067623.1, from coordinate 16,018 downwards.
TTCAATATGTTTTAAAAGAATAAATTTAAATTCTAACTGATCACACTCATAATTTGTAAGTTACAAGTATAAAATAATGAAATAATGAAATAGACTCTATTTTTTATTACATGATATTGCCTTGTTCTTTAGAACTTGTGAATTCAAATGCTTGTGTAGTAACATTTTAATCTATTTATGTCTCTTGTGTAGTATATTTATATAAGTTAATAATATGATAATATAGGATGTATATAGTGAACTATCTATTTTTATTTTTATTTTTTCTGTGCATCACAAATATTGATTCACTTTTTAACATATAGATAGGGTGATTAATAGATTACAATGAATTTTAGAGGACCCAAAAACTATTGGGGTTTACAAATCAAACTATGAGAAGATATTGGATATTTTAGTTCACATTAGACATTCATGAGGGAGTGTTAGAGCTTATTCTAGTGATAATTTAACAACAATTCTTGCCCAAATGTGGGAAAAAAAATTTAGTGATGTTTCATTAAGAATAGTCCAACAATTTTTTTTAATTATTAAAAGAGATTATTTTCCTCAATATGCTACCAAAAATAGTGTTAGGTCATATCAGGTGACCAAGTGTGTATGCCCTTAGATGGAACCATTTTTATCCTATATTAGTTTTGACTCATGATCGTTATCCAAATAATGACCAAATTTTATTATATTTTACACAATAGTTTTATGTTGGGACTCACTTAGGCCCGCAATGTCAACTATTTAGATTTACCTCCACTTTAGGCTAGATGCATGGAAATATATACAAAAGGGATACATATCATTGTGAAAATCAATAGCCTCCTACTTATAGGAGCATGGTTGGTGAGGGGATTCCTAGGATCTCTTCATCCCTCAATGATATTAGTGATAATGTAGTCATTGCTTCTCAAAGGGAAGCAATTGATAGTATTACTGAGATTGTTCTATAGACTAAGATGGTGTCTATAGATTATGTGGGATAGTACTTTATAATAAATCCACATAGGTCATATAATCGCTTAGATCCATATCATTTTGTAGGAATATCATCTTCAAAGGATCTAGATCATATTAGAATTAATAGTTAGGTTCAAAGGATGAATTTTTTATTTGAGTACCTAATGAGGGCATATAAGGTGATATCATTAAAACTATGTATCTCTTTGTAAGGTGTTAGTTCATATGTGGGTTTCATCCTTACATATTTAGAGATTCCAATTGATAATTTATAGCACTTTAATGTAGATCCTAAAGTTATATCATTAGATTGGTTGCAATAATTACATACTAGAGCAACATAAGTATTTAATGATCATTATGTCACTCCATGGGTGTAATCTATGGCACCCAATTCACTTGAGTAGGTTGTAGTAGGTATGGATTTTTTTATCTTAGATAATTTATTTAGGATCAATGACATCTCAACTTCACAATCCATTACATGCATCTTTGCTACAAACACTAGATGAGAGAACTGCATATGAGTTAATAGATTCCATCATTGCAGTTGGAGATGGTGATATTTTGGATCCTAGTATAATGACATAGGTATATATTTTTTAAGTTTTTAAGTTACATATACTATAAAATTGAAAACATATTCTTGTATTCCTACACAAATAATTTATATTTAAAATCATATTTTCCTTTTCTGCATGTTTGTGTATCTTGAGGTAGTAGGTGATACTCCTAGTTTGAGGGTAGAGGATGCATGCATGGATGACTCACTTGATCTGGTGGAGGATAAGTGAGTTAATTATAAAATTGAAATTCATATATATGAATATCTCATTTCTATATGTATGTACAAGAAACATGTGTATATATTATAATTTAATTACAATTTTTAGTGCTATATGTAATGACTTAATAAATTTTTGATATAAATAGTTCTTGATATTTACAATGGATATATGATATTTACACATGTGTTAAGACATTTATTATAAGGTTCAAAAATAAAATATTCTTAAAAAATATTATTCTTGTCTCTATCATGTCATTTACTTATTAATCACTATCAATATAATCCTCAAACTTTGATGTATATAACATGGATATAAATCAATTAAACGTGAATATAGTACATGTAAATAAATTGATAAAACATGAAAATAGTGGTAAATTGGATAGAAATACAATTGACTATGTGGATTCTATCTTGGCACCAATGTATTTAGTATTCTTAAAATTTCTAAAATAACTAGATGAATCAGAAGATTGTGAGGTATGGCATGGACCTGCCAAATTTTTCATTATTTATTTTTTATGAGACTTGACTAATATAATTACTTAGAGCCATTTTTTTAGGATTTAGTGCATGCTATTTCCTCCTCTCTTATAGAGATATGTTTTATATCATGTATGGTTTGTGTATATCTACCCTTGTCTTGAGAAATACATTAAAGAATAGGACTAACAAGATGCATGTTACACATAATTATATTTATGTCACTCCAAGATTAAATTCAATACTCTTTCCTACGAATGGATATTTTCTTATATCCAAGGCCAAAGCCTTCATAGCCCATTCAATTTAGCAACTTTGAACCAAGCCCTTTGATGTGCATCTCAAAATTTTCAAATGAGCTAGATGAATCAAAATATTTTAAGGAATAATAAGGGATTATTATAATTTTATCATTCTTTATGGTTCATATTTTCATAGATATTTTTTATTTTATCCATTATCTTCTTGGATTTCTTGCATTGCACCACCTTGAAAAAATATGAATTTGTTAAACCACTTAAGGTAGCATTCTTTAGCATTTTTTTCATGGGCCTTCTTCACATTAGCATCTATAATAGGATGAATAGGTTTAGTATAATCATCCTTCACAACTCTCCAAACATCATACCCTAGCGAGGTGAGATAGGCTTCCATCCTTACACTCCAAAAGGCATAGTTTCTTCCATCAAATATTAAAACTTTAGAAGAGGAATCTTTCTAATCCATGTGTTTTAATCCAAGATCTACCTTCATCTATTAGGATGCACCAAGGGACCTTGCTTTGATACCAATTATTAGATCACACTAGTGTACTGAGAGGGGTGAATTGATATATACCACAATTAATCCAATTCAACTTTATCAACCAAATCTTCTTGCTGCCTTAAATAGATAAAGTATCAGACTATACAACTCAAGATCAAAAGCACACAACCATAACACCGGATTTATGCAAAAATCCCTAGAAGGGAAAAATACAGTGAGCAATCTTCTTGGAACTACTGTCCAAATCCAACCTCACAAATAAAAGCAATATTTACAACAAGTTTTATGGGATACAACTCAAAGGAAGCTACAACTCCTCAAAACACAAATTTTATGGCTTCAACCAAAGGAAGATACAACTCCCTATAAATTACAACACTTACAGAAAGAGGCTACAACCTCAGTACAACATACTTGACACAATCTGTTGACTGAACACCACCGCAACAATAACACCCTTCACACTAACATATATCTTTAACACCTTTTCTCAACAACCTCTACTATCTTCAAATCATTTCCACACAAACATATACTCACACATACATCCTCACATAATCACACACTTTCTCAACATAATTGCAAAAATTGATCTTTTATTTATATCCCCTGTAAGCTTCAATTTTTTTTCTTTTGTTGGTCAAGATGAAACGTGTAACATGAAACATGCAATGACCAAAAAAAGTTAGTTCCCAAGATATTTGTGGTAAGTAGAAATCAAATCTGGTTCAAACAAAGAAATAATCAGGACCTATTTCACCTTTACACACATCTCCACACTAACACACACTTCCAAACACTTGGCATGCAATCCTCTCAACATACCAAGTCATCCCAACAAACACTTAACCTTCCATGCATTAGATCTATACCTAAATTGATACCAGAGAGACCGAATAACATCATGTGGATCACTTTACAAACATTATATGACATGCAAAAACATTCGTATACACTCCTTTCACAACTTCATGCTACTTCATGCTAGCACAAACAAACAAACACCAGGAACCCAACATCTCTTGTAATCCTTGAAAACACGGTCTTGAAATAAAACATTGAAATCCAAACTTGTATTACTCCTGAACACTTGAAACTTAAAAATAGAAAACATATAGACAATTTGAACTTATCCTCCAAGCTGCAAGATCAAATATTCAAATGAAAAAAATGTGGAGCATTCCTCTGACCTTTTTCTGACTGCAACAACATTGTACTACTATCTTCACTCTGATAGCTCTGGAAACTTCTAAATTAACTTTTATGCATTGAAATCAAGAACATACATTCTTCACACCTATCTCTGTCTAACTTATAAACCATAATCTTGACCATATCTTCAAATGCAAAGGAATGCAAAGCACTTTCACCTATTCATGAACAACAAAAGATATGGTAAAATTATGTACAACATGCTCATGACATTCATCACCATGTCCTTCTCGTCACAACACTTTTGAGAAATAATCCTTTATCTACTCCTGTCAATTACTCCTTTGAGCTATTACCCTTTTGACATCTTTGATCACCACTCTTTTTGCATCACATGCAACCTTCCATAATACCCTTCTATTGACATCAATGACAACACATGCAACATCATTAACATTCTTCCACCAAGTAGCCACACCTTGACAATGAAGGAGAGAGAAATTTGAAGCCATGTGACAAGTAGTGAAACAACAACGATGCCTAAAATGAAGAACCTCATAATCAAGTAATTGAGCCCAAGATTGATCCCCAACCAAGAGAACCATATCCTCATGAAGAGGTAGAGAGATATTAATTTCCACCAAAATATGAGAAAAGGTTAAACTCCCCATAAAAGAAGTGGAATCATCAACTTTTAAAAATGACTAATAGAGTTGCCAATGGCATCATAACAAGACTCCTCCCAAAACTGGAGGGGGAGATTTGAGATTCTAACACACACTAGAAATGCATTGAGTCGTTCAATAAGGGGGTTGAAAGAACATGTCCAAGGTTTGAGTGAGAGAGAGCACTCACCCCAAGCCCAAAGCCAACCCAACACTAAACAATGATCCTCAAAAGAAGCAAAGGAAGCAATGAAGAAACCTTTAGCAAAAGGGAAGAGCTCAATATTACTAACCACTAAAGGCCTCCAAGAATCCAAAACCCATTGTGCAGGTCAGGAAGAGAGGTCCAAAGGTTGGAAAATCAACACACCAAACCCTAATGTTGGTAGAAACCCTGATTCTCAGCAACATCCACCCCATAAACCACCACTGGGGAAGGCTTAGCACAACGGAGAGGGCACACTCATGGAGTTCAAACATGAATAGATTTGGCTGCCAAAGAGTAACTAAGAAATCTCATAAAAGAAATAAGAGGTGAAAAAGGGACTGAACTCATAAGAAAGGCATGAGCCAAAAAGGCCTCAACAAGAGTCCCATGCATAGAAGTAGAGACACCACACATCAAACCCTGCATAGGTGATGAAACCAGACCCAAACCCTATGATAAGACATGATACTCATGATTTGATGTGTAGGCACACATGGGCATAGACACAAGGGGAGTCAACACATGGGCGTGCACAAGAGAAGACATGGGAGAAGCCATAAAGGATTGTTAATTAAGAGATAATAAAATTCATGAAATATTTATTGTAAGAGTTGATAGTGAATTCCATAAGAGCCAAGGATCACCTACACCTATTCCCCACTCACCCTTATCTATATATATACAAGGGTTGATACCATTGTAAATCATGTATATACTATACTAAGAGGAAGCTAGTATGGCTAGATTTGAGTGGTGTTATCTAGGTGATGGCATAGTATGGACAAATGACAATATTGGAAAAACTTTCCCCTAGGGATAATCAAAATAAGGTTCTAACCACAATCAGAGGCCACTTGTTGGAAAATAAGTGCCCAATGTTGGTCCATAATCAAAAAAGATACCAAAGGATTCAAAACAAATATCTAAGATAGGATACTATTATACCGACAAGCTAATGCAAGTCTCTGGTACACAAATAGGATACTATGTTGACATAGACCCAAGTACCCTACAACTATTAAAAATTGCCCAAATTTCTATTATATCCTAGATGACACATGGATTGCATGGTAGCTAAATATTTTATAGAATATGCTAATGGTATATATGATGCAACTATAATATATTTTTTAATAAGTCTAGATTGTATAGATAGTATAGTGCTTGTCATATGGACTATACAAAATTGTATGATCACAAATATATTCATGACCTCAAAAAAATGCTAAATCTATAATTCACCTAGACCCTATTAATTTTTATTTTTATTATATATTTTTTGGCCTTTTGGACTTAGTGGTTTGGTGTATTTTGCACTATAACGCATCATGTGAAACTTCTCAAAAAATCTCCAAAAAGAGAGAAAATAATAAGATATTTTTAGTTGTGATACTACGTAATATTTGATAGTGAACTCCACAAGAGCAAAGGATCCCCTACAACCAAACCAACCTTCTACACAAGAGAGAAGCAATGAGTATGCTATGGTACCAAATAATTGATTAGATGCATACAAAATGATACATTACATACATGATGTGCAATGAGATTAAACTTAGTATATACAACCAAGAGTGAGACTCGAGAACTACTTAGATCATGAAAATTGTCTTAATCACATTACTTGAGACACAAACATTAAATGACCTAAGATAAAAAGTAAATGCCCTAACTATGAGGCCCACTTATTTTCTAGCCATGTTATTTATTTTTGTTAGACCTATGGATGATTGGTACTTATGGACATTCTTATTATGATTAAATTTTATTATTATATTTTTGGGTAGAGTGAACTTTGATATTATGGTTAGAATTGATTTTCATAAGATTACTATGATAATTTAGTTAGCTGATAATTTTTTTTTCACATAATTTAATTATGTGCAATTGATGTAGAGTTATATTTTTATCTCTTTATCATTATGAATGGATTTTTTATTTTTTTGGCAAAAGGCTAATAGCCTATATATTATATTAATAATAATAGTAATTAATTACAAAATTTCCCAAGAGGGCCTAATTACAAAAGGAATTTGTCTATCATGCTATCGCTCTTCATCATCTATCAACACAGTCACCTTCCTATTGGGTCCCACCAAGGTTTTCACCATGACTCTGTTGTGTCGAGGGGTCACCAAAGCAACTCTCTCTGATATGGAATTATCTCTATCGAAATGTCAAAGAGACACTAAAGAAACTCCCACTGATATAAGATCTTGTCAATATACCTTGTAGCTTTGATCGGGTGGTCCCTACTACCTACATGTCATCCTTGCCATTAGCATATAACAAATGTCACCAGTGTGTCTTGATATATTGACCAAACACTCGTCACCACATATCTGAAATTATGAATGGATTTTATTATATTATGAATAAGAAAAAATATGAAGTACTATTGTTATAGGAATTTCATATAAGAGTGACTTCGATCATTAGACTTAAGTTATTCTAATGATTATTATTTAATTTAAGATAATTAGTTTGATTATTGTTTCAACTATTTCACATAGACATTTATTCCAATTATGTAGTTGATTCCATGGATAATGGAAATATTTGGAGGTTCTCAAGAAAACCCTTGTTGTGTACTCCCAGTGATACCTCAACTTAGGCCCATGAGGGTACTAAATTCTTCATTTTGCAAAATCTATTAAAATGTAAGAACCTATGATGTTTAGCTAGGGGTTGGGTACTTATTCATGTATAAATTTTATGTTTTAGTGAAGTTTTGACCCTTCCTAAATCTTCTAGGAAGAAAGTAGAGAAAATTACTTGTAATGTGAAGTTCAAGAGTCATCTCCTCTTCAAAAGAGGAAAATCATTAGTCAACTTATACTATTTATTTGGATTTCTTTTGTAGAGTAAAAAAGGGAGAGTTGGACTATTTTTCTTTGTTGGTAAATATGTGTTAGATTGTTTAAGTGGAGGCACAAAATTTTGGATTGAAAGAATATAGATTTGAGTAGGAGATTGGAAAAAAAATCTACACTCTTGGAAAGCTATTAGAGGTAGCTCCTTGAACTCTTGCAAGTTTAGCTTGAAATTTTTTCCAAAATTTATGTCAATTCTTGTGAAGATTTTGTTTGTTTGATGTGTATGTAATGGGGAAAGGGTGTTTGTGTTGGGTTTTTCTTTCTAAATCAAATTGAGAGCTCAACACATGTATGGGGTTGCGAGAGGCATGAAAATCTAGCTTTGGGGAATTTTTGCAATTTTCTTGTGAAATAAATATTAACATGGGTGTCATTAATTTATATATTTCTGGTGATGTGTTTAATTTATGGTGTAATGATGTAATGTGATGGTGAATTAGGTGAGACAATTATTATGGATGCATAGCTATTCAAAGATGATGGATCGATGTTGATTATGGAAGAATGAAATTTCTAGAGTGGAGATTATAATGATAATATTGAGGAGATATTGTATTGTGATTTTATCCCTATTGAATTGTGTTCTTTCACCTTCTCCTCTACCATGGATCTATTTAAGATTCATACATGTGTTGTTTGAACCATTGGAAGTTTTTGTGTTGAACATGTAATCTTTGTGTATAGTTATTTGTGTCTATTTAAATGAAACTTGGTTTTCTTGAGAACCTTCTAGTTAAGGGTGGGATTTTAGCAATTCCTATGGTTGGGATTTCCTTCATTAAATAGATGCATGTAATAATATTTATCACAAATTATAAGAAGATATGAAATGTTTACTAGCTATGGTTTTTAAAAAAAATGGTGTAAAAAGGGAGAAAGTTGTACAATTAAGAAGCATTGTAATATAGGTTTGAGAATGTTATTGTACTTTTATTAAATTATTTTAATTATTTTCTATCCATCTCTATATTGTGGAAATTGTATTGTAACTACACTATTTATTGCCTTGTAACTATTTTGGATAACAATCATGTTATATGGTCATTCTAAATTATTCTATTAATGTGAAAAAAATTGAAGGTTCTTCAAGTTTCAACACAATGTTCATGGCATCAAATTACATAGTGTTCATGGCATCAAATTCTTTACCATCATTTTTATGTTTAATTGATAGACTCTATTTATAAACGAAGTTTTGATAACTTGTTCTATTTATTGCACATCACATTTCTGCATTATACAATAAAAATAATGGTTCAAAAAGAATGATTTTATGACTTATCTTTTTGTAAGAATTATGAAAAATAAAGAAAAAATATGAAATATGAAATAAATGTATGTTTCTTGATTAATAATCATCTAAAAATATCTTAGAAATATAAGACTTTATAAATTTTATATATCTCACTTCATAATTTTACATAAAAAAAACTTCACATACAAATGTTAAATTGATTCATAATTAATTAATCATGAATCTCTCTAACTTGTCACAAAATCCCCATTCCAAACACTATGATTGCAAGGAGAACACTCACAATTGTGTTTGAATTTGTTTCTACATGTACATCTCCCAAAACAAACTCTAAGCCTCCTTTCCCTAAAGTCATAGCAATCTAGGACACAAAATTTATTCCACATATTTTAATATGTGCCTTCTTTACCATCCACCTTTTTTTGTCAATATATGTATTTCTATCTTTATTAATATAGATATAGATGCTTATTCATAATAATAAAATAATGCAAAACCTCCCAAATTATGGCATTTTGCATACATGTCTACCAAAGCGCTACCCACATAAACATTTTAATCTAAACCAATTCTAATTTAAATTACTAGATTCCCACACTTTTTGAGAACAAAAGAGAAAGTAAATTTGTCAAGTTGTATACCCAACTCCTGTATTTCATCATACAATGCAATAACTTCTTCACAATAATCTTGCAATACAAATCCTTTAATCAAAATGGATTTTTGTTTTGTTTTTCTAAATCTATTAAAAAACCATTCATGCATCTATTAAAAGCATTGCAGATGACATAAAAGTTTACAAATATGTTTTAAGCAATGTTGTTTACAAGCATGGAACTATGTGTTTTCTTTTCCTTTGCGAAGAACTTCACATTAATGCATGAATCTAGTTTATAATCATAATTTTTAGCTCTTTGAAGAAATGTGATCCTGGTTCATAGCTTGAAAATTTATATCTATTCAGACTATACAAGTATTGTGAAGACTAGAGTTTATGTGCATTTGTGAGAAGGGAGAAGCATAGCTGTATTGGGAGACTTTAGAGGCAAATAGGTTTTTCCAATGACATGGTTACAGATAAAATAAATAAATTACAAGAACATCATGATAATAAAATGAAAATTCAATGTTGAGATTTGATAGACAAAATTATTTTTTGGATTGACAGGGGTTCAATTATAGGACTATTTTTACAATACAACACTAATGTTTGAAAGGTCAATTGATAGATTAAAATTTAAAAAATGGTATAGTACACATCAAATCATTTCAATTAATTTAAAAAAATTATAATTTCCTTTTTGACAATTTATTAAGAAAATTATATTAATGATTTTTTTTAATTAAAATATTGTATGATTTTTTAAATTTAGAATTTTGTTTAATTCTACAATATGTTAGGGGAGAGGGTCCATAATGGAGCAGTGGTCCAATAGTGGGATAGAAGTAGTCCTCAAGGCCCCATAGTGGAGCACTTTAATATCCAATTGCAAAACACTTTTTATCCATAAAGTACACAAGTGACAAATCATGTGATGCCACATCAACGCACTAATAAAACATGACTTAGTGCACCACTATCGGTCTCTTTTTTTTGGGCCTTTTTGGATGCCTCCCAACAAAAGCATGCTGATGTGGCATCATATTTGATGATGTGGCCCTAAAACAAAATATAGAAGCACATGAGTTGCAAATAAATAAGTTCAAAATTGATTTGAAATTTCCATGTAGGATTTTGAGAAGGCATGGTTAGGGTGCTCCACTATGAGCCCCTCTCCCCTAATGGGTCTTTAGTCTGTTGGTGAAGTTGAATGATTCTAAATGAATCCAATAGGGATTAAGTCTTGTAGAATGTAAGGCCCAACATCATAAAGGATGAAGCTTGAATTGTGTCCTATGCGACTTTAGAAGAATGAGTAATTTATTAATCCTCTTAATTGAAGAGGTTTCACCCTAAAGATTATGCTCTTATATATCAAATAGTTAAAAGTTCTTTGTGGATGATTTAAAATCTTTCATAAAAATAGATAAAATTTAGAATATGAAAATAATTATATGCAAATTAAAAAAATAGAAAATTAATTATTTTTCCTAATTCTCTTGTCTTTATTTATTTCAAATTTATATTTAGTAGTTGTTTGAATTACTATAAAATATATGTTTAATTATTCTTAATTTATTTGCATATTGATAATTAGATAATTAGTTTAACTCAATTGTATTATAATAGCTTAGAGATAATAAATATATAAAGAATTTTGGCATTTAGAAATTAGTATAATTTTGAAATTAAATTTAAGTTATAAATTTTATTATGATTTAAATAAATAATAATAAATATTTTCTATATTTGTATATTTAAATTTAATTGAGTTTTAATTATTTCATTAAATTACAAGATTATTATATAAGTAAATAATCTTGTAATTTAAGAATAACTTAATCCTAACTTCACTTTAATTTATGTCTTTTAATTTTAATTTTGTATATTTATTTCATTTCACTAGTAAAGTTTTGTAGATACTTTTAAAACATTAATATTCATTTAATTTTAATTGATGTTTTTTTTAAATGATTGTTTTATTACTAATGTGTATATGTAGTGCCCCTCCATCTATGTTGTCATGTGATGCTTTTCATCTCACTGCAAAATTAGTGTTGTCTAATATGTTGTTGAATGGATTCAATTTGTTGACTTGTGTTTCGAGGTATTGCGATCAACCAAATAAAAGCTTCAATACTTTTGTGATTTTGATGAATAAAAGATCATTAATGTTTAAATTGAGTGAAATAAATTAAATATGAATATTTTAATAAAATAAAATAAATAAAAGTGTAAGTAGATGGTTAAGTAATGAATAACAAAATTAATAAAAAGAAAAGAAAAGAATGAGTCAAGTTACAATTCTATTATTAGTTTAGGCGGTTACACTCACTTAAGAAATCATAATGAAGAAGATGTGTTGGCAGAGAGTGAGCACATGCAAAAGGGGGAGATCTACCTGTATTAGTAGCAACCTATTTTTAGAAGGTGGTACTTGATGAATGAGGGCGAGGAGCCTGATATATAGGCACCTTTTCAAGTTTCAGGGGGGAGGAGGACATATACTTCACTGGTGTCCATTATTACGCGAACAGAAATTAAGGAAAGAGGGAGACCATGCAAATAAAAAGGAGTCTTGTCATGTATTTTACGGGGGGATGGAGTGTAATCTCAATCTGGTTCCTTTTCATTAGAAATAACGAGCAGGTTGAGCAGAGGTAGCAGGCCGAGGATTCATCTTGAATGGTGATTGAAGATGGCAGAGGGGTCAACAAGATTTCCATTGCATGAATCAATGGAAGTGAAAGATATCAAGAGAGTGTTTGTTTTTGGGAGTTTAGGTTTCGACTTGCATTTCCTTCTTCCTGCTATCATACAAAGCTAATCGTTGATTCCAGGTATGTATAAGCAATTACCACATATGTTCAAATTCATACATCCCTTATGCTTAGTGAAATGATGTCGATTTCAATTTTTATGGGTATCTAAATTGATTTCTAGTCCTACTGTACACACCAAATTCCTTTCGAGGCATTCTGCCAAACATGTGATTCCTCTTTTTATATGCATGCCTAGCAGAGCAGTAGTAATTACAACATATATTGAAATTCATATATCCTCTCTGCTTAGGTAGATTTCTTTACCCTATTCCAGAACTCCTAAGGGCGCAAGCTATTTGGTCAAGGTTGTAGAGTCTAGTTGCATTCTTTCGAAAGATTCTAAAACTGTTTCAACAAAATCCATTTTGTGCATATCCTAGGACCTCGCATAGCATGTGATCAACATTTCTTGGAGGTATTCTGTCAAACTGTTCATGTACCTTTTCTATGCTTCTCCATTTTACATTCAGGCCTGCCAGGTCACTTGCAACCTGCAACATTTGACAAAATTTATGTACCTTTTCTTTTACTTTGATGGATGTCTATACCTTGTCTAAGCTGTGGGGCAGCATGAGCAGAGGTTATGCTGGTAAAGGCTGTGACACTTTCCTTCACAACGTATCATTAACCCTGAAGTCAATCTTTCTACAGCCTCTCCATTCTATTTCCTTGCACATTCTGCTGGGGGACACCAATGCTACTCTTCTTTAATAATCTCTTGATTATCAGATCGACGGTTACCTTGGAGATACTTGAATTCCCCTTCATTTACCACAGCCTTGGGTATTTGTTACTCTCCCTCATCTTCATCAGTGTCATTAGGTGGGTATGCAACATTAGTGTATACTTTGGAGTGAACCCCTGTTGCATTTCAGGCCCTTGTTCTTAGCAACCACAGTGTCAGCTAGGAGTGATGAATATTTATGTGCTTTGGAGTTACCAGTCTGCAACTGCAAATTCTAAACCTGAGTGATACATTATAAACCCATTATGTGCCCACGTTGTTATCCTTGTGTATCATTCCATAAGTTGACATCTCTTTGAGGCAATCTGGGAAACAGTTCTCCCATCTATGTTGGGTGATTGAAATCAAATAATCTCCCTGCAACCATTGACAAACTATCTCTACTGCAATGTATAGACTTTGGAGGGTATTTAAGTTTAATTAATGTCCCTGTAATCATTTGCATCATGTCACAACAGCAACACTTAAACATAGAAGACTGTAGAGGTATAAATAGCCTTCCTATTTTGTTGGCAACCTATCACATCTGCTGTACTTGAAAATTGAATGTTGTATAGATTTAAATAAACTCTCTGATTCTATTTGCAACCTGTCATAGTGGCGCACTTGAACATGGTAGGGTGTATAGATTTAAATGATCTCTCTGTTTTCATTATCAACTTGTCTCTGTTGGGGCACTTGTACATATTAGGAAGTTTATAGGTTTAAATAATCTCTCTGTTGTCATTGTCAGCCATTCTCAGCCGCAACACTTGAACTTAATAAAGAGTTTAAATATTTGCATAACTTCTTTGATTTTATTGACAATCTATCGCAGTTGCTGCACTTGAAAAAAAACTACTATCTTCATTTATGGTCAAACCAAATGAGATATTTTCATTAAAAATGTATTAGTGAACTCGACAGTAAGTATGATATAATTACTCTCATTCAGACTGAATGGTGTATATGTCTTCATGCATAGGAAATTGTATGAACTCCATACTATGTTCACCATTCTATTTGAAGCTTATAAGATCACTGTGAATACGTAGATAATCTAACTGTAGCCACATTGAACCTATACTTAGGTCGTTGGATGTGAGTGTATACCTTACCTTGTTACCTTAGAAATACGTTGAATCAACAGTTAACTCTAGCATCAAGTTTTCTTTAGTTTAGTTCATTCTAAAATTTATGATATACATTTTCTTTCTTCTACTACTGACATGATAGGGTCATTGATGGTTGTTAGAGACTGTGCATGTGGTTGTTAGGATTAGTTTTTCTTCATAGGTTTCTTAATTTTGGACTACATCAAATTGTGTGCAAGTGAAGAATAATATATTAATACGATGTTGTGTCCATGAAAATTAATTATAATAAAAATTGATAATATGGCTTTCAATAATGATTAGAATTGTATATATGTATATACATCCATATGTCTGAATTTAACATAAATTGTTTTAAGCTAGATGAAACAAAGTCTTATTTGATTATATACCAAGTTACATCCATAGATATTTATGTAAATTCATACATAGAAAGATATCTATGTATTTACTCATACGTGTTTAAGGATATAGAGATTTTTTGTTAAAATGTTAGTTTAATGTTTGGATTAGAAAAAGTAGATTGTTATTTGTGATATATAGCCTTTAATTTAAGTAAGTTGTTGAAGAGATTGATAGGTTTTTTAACTTATACAACTTTGAATTATTGGTTGATGACTTAGTAGTATACATGTGGGAGGGATGTCTTTATGTTTACTTGATATTGTGGGTTTTCTTGAAAAGTGAGTTCCAAGTTGTTGTGAATGCTTGTTGAGGTATAATCATGATGTATTGTTGTTTGACATTGTCGTTGGAAATTGTGGTGGATTATGTTGGTTATTGCTTGAGATGAAGTTCTTGTTGTGAGGTCATCACTTGTTGATTTGTAAATTGTGGTTTAACTTTAGTCTTTTGAAATCTTGTTGATCTTGCCATAGGAAAACTACTGTGTTAGTGATTTAGTCTTCCAGAGGATAGAGGGGTCTATGGCTTCTTCTTGCAAGAGTTGGTATGGGGGTTCGGTGACCTAGGAGGATTGCCTTGGGTAACCCATATCAAGCCCGGTGTATTTATTGAGTTTAATGTCGTTTCACCTGAAAGCAAGTGGTTTTATGATTCTGACTAGTACTTTAATGATGGTTGATCTTGCACTTGGATTTTTTTTATGTGCCTTGAGCCTTGCACTTGAATGTGGTTTTTGTTACTTTGGATTCCTATTGTGAGATGGTGCATGCCTCACTTGATGCAGTTATTTTATTGAATTAGGTTTCTTGTGCAAGTTGGCTTTCCTTTTTGTGTTATTGCGATATGTTGTTAGTGGGGAGTGGCTCTTCATGAGGGCTAGCACACAAAGTGGTGCCTGGGTAACTCATGTGGAGTTAGTCTAATAAGTGAAAACTAAATCAATACATTAGGTAGTCTAAAACACTTAACTGTATAAATTATGCCTCGCTCATGGACTCAAGTTCAAACTTGGGGATGAGTTGAGAAGGCCTGGGATGGAAAGATCATTATCTTGTCTTTGTGAAAGATAATCGATTCTGCATTGGACTGCATGTGGGACCGGGTTTCATAAGAGGTCACCAGGGTAACCCAAGTTGGGGGCCGGGGCCTAGGAAGATTCGCCAGGGTAACCCATGCAACATTGCGATGACACTCTTCCTTTAACAA
>VDFB02067622.1:0-12557 GCA_007258455.2 Sequoia sempervirens | reverse complement strand
ACAATGGATGATGTGGGACTCACTATGTAGGCAGACATCCCAGGCTGGCCACCAAGAAAATGATGAAAGAGAGATGAAATCCCACCAGGAGTGACCCGCAACAAGAGGAGGATGCTAACTTTAAAGACTTAAGGAAAACTGCCAAAGGAACTCTGGGAAGGAAAAATATTTGAAGATTTCTAGGGTGGTGAAATTTTCTAAACTCAAGATGATAATTTTAGGACTCCTTGACCATCTGGAACTCAAAACAAGGGGCACAAAAAATGAGGAAAAGGAAAAAAAGCGACCCGACGAAGGCGAAAAAGAGAGGGCCCCTATTCTGAATGGGGTGTGTGTGTTATAGGCACAATAGTTTTTAGAATACATGGTAAAAATTATGAACTTCTAGGAATAAAATCACCAACAAGTGAAATCATTAATTCCTAGAGAATGTATAAACTACTCAAGAAAGGTTCTCATAATATAGGGTCATAATTACATTTTATAGAAGCACAAGATGTGATAACTCAAGATTAACCAAGATTCAAGAGATTATTCAATACCATCAACAATATTTTAAGAATCCAATTATGTACATATAATTGGAGACCATAATCATGACATTGAATGAATATCAAGAAACATTTTCCATCCCAACAAAAGTTCCATTTTATTCCCTATTCTTTTTCTTAACAAAAAGGATGATCCATGGAGAATGTGCTCACTTTACAAGAAGCTAAACAATATCATTCATAAAAATAAGTTTCATAATCCTATTTTTAATGAATTATAAGCTAATAAATTATATATAAAAAAATGTGTTTTTAGGGTTAAAAAGTAGAATACTCAAGACATCTAGTGTTTCTTAAAGGTGTTAAGATGGGCCCTAAGAAGAGAGGTTTTTTGGGTCTAGCAAGATATTATAGAAGATTTATTCATACTTTTCATCATATAAAGAAACATTTAGATTTGGAATATATTAAAGTGAATGTTTAGAAATTTATGGTGAAATATTTGATATGCCAACAAAATAAAAGGGAAGAAAATAAAGACTTCAAGCCTCTTTAAAATATTAGGCATTCCAATACAACATGGGGTAGAAATATTAATGGGCCTCATTATGGGGTTACCAAAGTCAAATAATCCTGATAAATATTTCTTGTTGTGAATAGACTCATTAAGAATGCATATTCTTTTGTACTCTCTCATCTAATTTGTACTAATACTATAGAAAATACAAATTTATACAAAATATATAAAAAATTCATGGAATTTCTAAAATCAGATTGTAAAATACAACCACCTCAATATTCCTAATCAAGTGGAAGAAATTTACAATTGAATATGCAACATGGAATGATGAATATTCATATTTAAAATATTTTAGAGTTGCTAGGCATTAAGGAAAATGAGTTTTTGAAGGGCAAGGGAATGTTATGATCATAATATGATATATTCCTATATATATTATATAATTTTAAAATATAATATGGATAAGAACTTGTGGCATACTTAACCCTAACATAAATATTAGTTAATACATGAATCCCTCTTAATTAGGATGAATGGGTATGCCCCAACATAGTTAAGCCTATAAATAAGAAAGATAACTCTCTCCCATATCACCATATAATCAAATATTAAATTCATATATTATTATCTAATTATTGGAGGTCACCCTATTAGGACTCAAATTAGTATTTTCCTTTTGGCTTGAGCCCCTTCCCATTTTGTACCTTATCCATATTTTCCCAAGTTTATAATTCATCTTAGATATCTTTGATGAGTGGTATTTTGTTAAATATCTTAGCACAGTTGGGTAGAGCATGAAAAAAATTAAGCCTAGTTGCTTTTTTAATTCTTGTACAATTCTCTAATGGAAGAAAGTTATGTCTTTGTAGGTTTTTGGCTTCCAACTAGCCCAAGTGTCATTAAGATGAATTTCCCCACAAATTTTGTTTGGTTGGATTCTCCCACAAAGGTGCACTTCAATTTTCAATCCTTGGAAGAGGAAGAAATAATAGAAAAAATGGCTATGTATAGTTTTGTGAGAACCCAATGTCCTACTGAACTTCCCCTTTGGCCCGATTTTATCTAGTTCAATTAAGTTTTTTTACATCATTAAGTCTTTTTGAGTGGTTAGGGTCCATCTTCCCACATCCACCCATAGTGAAATCATCCATTTTGCAAGATTTTATCTTGCTACTATCTACTTGCAGGATTTTCATCATCTACTAGTCTTGTAGAATTTTGGTGTTGAATTAGATAAGTCTATTTTTGGTTGGTTCAATTGGATTCTTTCATGTTTGTAGAAAATTTTTCCATGTGAACCATCTTATTTATATTTATATTTTTTCATTTCCTTGTTCCCATGGATTCCCCACAATGATTTTTTGTTGTAAAATTTTACATGATATGTGGATGTTATCTACATACCCCTTGAAATCTTGTAGTATCCTAATGCCACTTATTTTTATACAACCATCTTGAGTGTTTGAAAATGACAAATGATGAAGTGTTATAGTGGCTTTCTCACATATCCCATGGGCCAATCAATCAATACCAAGTTTCACATAGATCTTGAACCTAAGGCTAAACCAAAGTTCCAAATTTTGTTTAAATATAAAATTAAAAAAATATTATCTCATAGAAGAGTTTAATGGGTGCTTGTATTTCAAGATTGGTGTTTTTTTGAGCTAAATTGGTCAAGTTATATAATTACAGAGTTTTCACCTTATCTATCCACCTTCAAAATTTCTGGGGCGATTTATCTAATTCTTGCAATTCTTTTTTATTCCATTCTACCACCTACTCAACATGAAAAAAAATTGACCCCTACTAACATACAAAACCTCCTTATTCTACTAAACATACAATACTATTCGCCTTTGGATTCCTACTACATGTTTTTCTTGATAAAAAACTATCATTTTTTGAGGATTGGATCATACAGGTAGAGGAGAGTAGAAGAATACTCAAAAGAGTATAATTTACAGAAAACTAGTTGTAGAGAAATGTTAAGGAGGCAAGGAATTTTTTATGATTTTAAAAGGAATATTGTAATATCAATTTTAGTCTTATGTCTCCATTGATATGTATTTAAAATAATATATATATATCATTTTGAGATGTTTTGTTTAACATATTTTATGTTATAAATGTAATCACCTTTAGAGGAAAATAACAAGTTCTAAATAGTTTATGAATGTATTGTACTAGCTCTTTTGTGTGTTTGCATATGGGTATGGATAGTATATTGATGGATTACTAAGTACAAAGGATAATGTGATATTTACTGATATTTGGACAAGTATATCAACTATACTTGTCCTCCTTTCCTACTATTTCCACGTAATTACTATGAATCTATGGCCCTAGAGTAGGTACCAGTATCCTTTATGTGTTATAGTCACTCAAATTGAAATAAAATCATAAAATTACTTATTTTCAACTCTAGTTTGCAAGTTCATGATATAATTATTTGTAGGAAGTAAAGAAAACCATTTTCTATGGATCATGGAATATACCCTACCTTGCACTAGTTTCCAAGGTGTTATATCAACTATATAGGGGTTAGAGATAACTAGTTTACTTTGTTGCAAGTATGAGTAGTTGGTGTTGTCATTGATGTCAATTGGCTTATGCTTGTTTTGTCATTGAGGTCAACTGGTTCATACTGTTGGTGATTTTTGGAAGTCTATTGATGGTTGAGAAGTTTTTATGATGCTTTGATTATTTTCATTATGTTATCATTAGTAAGTGTTACTATTGTCAACCTCTAGTGTTACTTTGATAAGAATGTGTATGGTTGAGTTGCTATGTTGTGGTTGGTTTGGTTGTGATGAGGAGGTGTTCCAGATGATGAGAATGTGTTTGTGGTTCTCGGTTTCCAATTGCTTTTGAAAAAAATTGAATAAAAGAGGAAACAATGTGTTGTAGAGGTGTTTTGGCATACAGAGTGGTGTTTTGGTTTTGCTCCACATTTCTTTTGTGTTGAAGATCTTCTTGTGCTATTCGAATATGTTGATCAAAGATCTTTAGTGGTGTTATATCTAGAGTTTCTTGTTTTGGATCATTATGCAATGAAATTTGTGTTCACCAATGTGTGAACTATGGGTCTATGCAAGATCATGGGGGTCTAAAAAGTGGCAATGTGAAAAAAATGCATTTTTAACTTGCCCCAAAAATGCAAAAATCTGCTTTAACTTTTTGTAAGCTTGGGTAGAAAGTACATGGTGCCATAGAAAACACCAAAGCTAAACAAATATCCATTTAGCACGTCTAAGCTATTTTTATATTTCTTAAATATCCTTTAAATGGGTCACAATTTGTGCATATTGATATTCATACATCTATAGTGATTGTAGATCTAACCTGGGATTTATTTTAAAAACATGGCCTAACTATCACTTATTGCAAGTAGAGAAATTCATTTATTGTTTATTTGAATACCCTCTTCTTATGTTGATTAATCTAGTCATGCCATTAATATGCATTCACATTTTATTCTTGATTCTAAGATGGTCCCTAATAATGACTATCGTGATCATGGACATGTTATTGTGTCTCCTTTTGTATTTTATTTTTATCCATGTGTTGGTCCCTAGGAGAGCTTGGAGGAAAAGGTGGTAACATGGGTGGAGAAGGAACCTTGATAAGAGAGGGAGTAATTTTCCTTAAAAAGGAAAAATAAGTTCTCTAAAGAGACAAGTAAGGCAACCTTGGGAGAGGGAAAGATGTTATTTTTAGAGACAATGATAAAAAAAAAATAGAAATTATTTTTTTGTGGTAGAGGACAAGTAGTTCTCTCCAAAGAGGAAGTTATTTTCTAAAAAATAAGATAACTTGAGGAACTATAGAAAAGAAATCTTGTAAATTAATTAGAGGAGAATAAGGTGGAGGAATATTATGATGGGGTGATAGTGAGGAAGAAGGAATTCCTTATGAATGATCTCATATAACAAATAAATATTTAAATCTTCTATATGCAAATGATGTTTATACCTTCATATCATTTATCTATTTCTTCATTATTTTAAGTACCCCTCTAGTTCTTTGCCCCAAACTTTTAATTTATTTCTAATCCTATAAGCCAAGTTTCCAAATAGCATTGGTTACCTTGGTGAGTCTGTCCACTAGAACATTATGTCAGTTCTACTAACATAGACAGGTTGATCTGTCTTGTGTTCTACCATTTTCCATTTGGAATCTTAAGATAGTATACATGTCTTACCCATGATGACATCCAATCTTCATTTTCTAACATACTAGACATTATCTTTCCACATTATGTGTAGCCTCTTACTCTATATTTTTCTTGGTTATAGTGGATCCTCATCTGACAATTCCCTTTGTTGTTCTGATGTCCTAACTCTGACATTAATTTCCTCATTTCATTCCTGAATCCTCCAAAATTTTGGGTACATAGGTTCTTTTATATCCAATAATAGTCTATTCTTTGACTAAGTGAAAACCTATTTTATGATCTCACACCACCATTAATTCCCATGTAATAATGGTTATAAGTTTTGTAGAGATAAATCCCATTTATCTTTGGACATCCACAACTTGGATTTATTTCATCCTAGGATTATTTTCAAAGACGTAATCTATCTTTCAACTCAATCTAATTTTCCCAATAAAATTTGGTACTAATTTTGAGTATTAATCCTTGTTCAATCATGTTTATCCCTAGAAGATATCAAATTTAATTGCATACCTAATTACCAAGCATGAACATTTCTTGTCAGCTCCATGGATTCACTTAATCATATAGGAGAATCCCAACTTCAGTATATCCTAGTTGAGTACATGTAACAACCCCAGTGTTCTAGTTAGTAAAATTTTGAACATTTCACGCTAGGTGAAAATTCTATGATTTCACGACATAACAATAGATGCTTCCCTTTGAGAGTATATCCCTTTTAATAAAAGAGCCAATCAAACTAGAGTCTTGTCAACAATATGACTTCCTTTCAAGAGTGTAAAGTAATTAACCAAGTAGCTACTTTAACTCACTAGGTATCCCACCTATGTTTCCACTCATATAGAATTTCATAAGCTCAAGTTATTTTCACATTCCCATGGGTGAATCTCAAACTCAATATTCCCTTCCAATTCTTAGGATAGAGTTCTCAATCAATGAATAGTCCAATGTTATAGGTTACTCTACCCCTATATGTTCCAATAAAGACCAAATGTACAACTCAACCAAGTAATTTATTCCCAACTTAAGGTGTTAATGAGTAGTTTAGTACATAACCCAACTCAATAGGTTAAATCTTCTCCTAAGGTTTCTCTCTTTATTTGAATGAACTTCTTGTCCCAATTAGGTTATTCTTAAACCTAAAGATTCTTTCAAGAGTAAAGTAGTGATCAAGTAAAGATAATTGATGTGTTTGCATAGCGTCACATTATGTTTTATCTTTCATACCATCTCTATGGCTTAATAGCTAAACCTTATCATTCACAGGTCTCTTATCATAGTAAGCTACAGTGTCAAGTCATTTTACGACATGGATATATTTCATAATATGTAGTATTACTACTTATATATAGAAATAAAATCGTTATCTAAATCCCCCATATAAGGTATATAGGAGTGTAGAGACACTTTCTTCCAATTCATGAGTAACTTAGATCCTCCCTTGTCAATCCCATAGGCAATGATCTTCCTTATCATGATCAAATTATTTCCCTATCCTTTTCTAAGGCATCCATGATAATATTGTTTTCTCTTCCAATCAGATAATTATAAGGTATGGGATGATAATAAGTCATAATCCTTGACCTTTCCATTTATCTTACTCCAAAAATCATAATACATTTTTCCTTGCGGTCATCAAATGTATGACTTAATTGTCATCATGATTTCCAAAGAAGTTATTAGTTCTTCAAAATTGAGAACATAACTAAGTTTTTCATTGGGTGGGATACTTAACCTGAGTATATCCACTCTCTTCCTTCCCCCCTTAGTGTTTCCACAACTTCGATCTCCTCAAAGTTGAACTCTTAGTAAACACTTGCTTCTTTGAAAAGGTTTGCCATTCCTTGTTTTTGGCTTTCTATTTCCTTTTCCTTTCCTCATGGCATACCTCGTATATTATTTTCCCTAAGATAGATTCATCATTGTTTTCCAACATTTGGATCATCCAATAGGAGATCTAATGAATAATCAGCAACTTAAGAGACACACTATTATTCCCATTTTCTTTCCAATATCCTTTTTGGTGGAGGAATATACATACTCTCAAGCCTCTTTTGCTGATATACCTTTCAACTTAGAGCATTGTTCCCTTACAACTTTTATTGGTTTGACACATATTGATATACTACATCCCATTTCCTTTTGGAACCTCTAATCATATGTTGGTTTTTGTTGACATGCAGGCGAGTTCATCTTATAACTCCAAACTATCCATATACTATCCAAACCTTTGGTCAAGACAACATTTTCAAGTGACTTTATTCCAATGCTTGGAATCTTATTCTTTCAACCTCTAGAGATACCAAAGTTGTTTGGTATCTTTTTCACATCTTAATCCAAATTCCAATAATCTCATTGATTTTGGTTGGTGGAACCATGCCTATGTCATTGATTACTTCTTTCTAACCATTCTAGTCTTTTTTCTTTTCCTAGGTACTAACTATTTTGTTGCAAGATCCTATCCTTACATAAGAATTAGATTTATGTCAAGAGTTCACCAACCCTTGTGGATACCTCCTTTTTTGACTTTCTACTTCGATCTAATTTATGCTGGCATTGCATACACATAGATTTGTAGGTGAAATTTCACCAAATCCAAGAATTCTTGACTCTTTATAACTATAGTTTTCTATTTTAAAAGAGTTATATCATTTCTTCTCATTCCCTTAGAGTCATATAAATATTTCATAGAATATAGGTATATATTGGTTATTCTTCCTATCCTTCCTACATAACCTGATTGCATAATCTTCTACAATCCTAGGTAATATCATAAGTTATTGATTTAGGAGTTCCTACTCTAGAGAAGAATCTTAACTAGTCCCAACTTTCCATAAATTCTCAACCTTTTTACTTCCCTATGTCCTTTTCTTTTTCCTTTGTGGCATAAGAACTTTTCAACCATTATCTTATGATAAGGTTTACACATTGTTGCATAATGAGCTCATACCTTTCAGTGCAAAACCTGGTAGCTTTGATACCACATGTAACGTGCCAACCCTTCAATGTAGTTAAAATTTTATAAATTTACACCATGCGAGTAAATAAATTAGGTAACAAGTCCTTGCAATAAATTTTTTCTTTATTTTATTGAGAATATACGATCATGATGCCATAACATATTACAATAAAGATTCCACTTCATTACAATATCTTCACAAGTACAAGATACAAGAATACATACATTTACGTACATAGCTCCAATGAGCTTTAGAACTAATAGTTGTAAGATGGTCCAAGATCTTCCCTTTCAAATCTTGGTTTTTTTGTCGCCTGCTATGGAGGAGAAACATCACTCGGGCACTTTTCTACCAACCACGAAATTATAATGTAGTCCCCCACACATCTATCATTGGTTAGATGGCCCTTCCCTTCGATGAAGAAATTGGTAGAGTAACCACTAGCAACAACCAACTGAGCATAGTGTTGTGTCCTACATAACTAGAACCTTGCAATCCCACAATCTTGCACTAGCATGTAATAATGGATCACAGTGAATTAACAGTGTTAGTCTCAGTAGTCACACAACCTAGAGTGGAGTCACACAATCTTGAGTGGAGTCTTTTACATTCACACTACTTTGATCAAAGAGTTTTATTCAGTAAATGACTAAGAGTCATCTATCACATACATTACTCGGGGCCAATTTAACTTAAGGCTATCTTAAGCTATGGATAGGTATTTCCTTCAATGGATAGTCCCATTATTCCAAATAACCTACAACCATATTAATCTACTTGGAATTAACTACTTAACTAGTAAGTACACAAGCTAGGTATTCCTTATATGGATAGTCCATCATCCTAGATAACCTGCATACTTGGATAACTTGACTTATGTGTAAGTATATTAATCCCTCTCCCATACTAGATGACCTCTCCTAGGAGAAAATAGAAGCTTTCTTAGTTAAATCAATAACTTAGCTAAGTGTACCATATGTGCTTTTCATGTTCAATCATACCTAGTATATAATACTTATGATAAACACCCATCTCCTACTATGGAGTAAATACAAACACATTGCATCACGGCCAGACACGTCAAAATAGCATTATGCATATTCATCCGCTCAATAAATAAATCAAATGCATCACATCCATTCACCTAGTAAATCAGGTTCTTATCATCAAAAGCTCAATCATAGTTTAATTAAATAAATCAAGCTTTATTTAATTAAAATCTCAAACATGCATCTTCCATCCTTTTCTGATTTAAATAAAACAAATATTTAAGTCTTAAAAGTCAAAATCATCTAATCAGCATTAAATCAGCATAATCATCATCTATTTAATCTAACCCTGATTAAATACTCACCCACTTGCATTCTCTAGATTTGGCCACTTGCACATGAAATTGCAATTAATTGATTTATCAAAATCTTTATTTTCAACTTGGCATAAAGGAAGAATATTCTCCAAGTTTGAATTTCCCCCCAAGTGGACATGTACACCCAACAGAGCATTTATGAGGCCTTACATGCCTCTTACATGTCCCCTTCCAAAGTCAAACTCAGCATTCATTGCAAATTTGAATTCAAATTTTCCCCTCATGGGCACTCTTCCCAAATCTTGCACAACCATTGACCACTCACCACTTGAAAAGTGTCCTCCTATCATTGGCGTAATCTTTGTCCCACATTGGTCCCTCTTCAACACTCAGCATTTGAAAATCTTTAAATACAAGCTTCATCTTTGAGCAAATCCTCCACAACTTTTATGCAAGGTTACTCTCTTGGTTTGAGAAATAATCTTGTTTTCATCTCCATTTGCATTACATCATCTTGAGCTTATCAATCAAGGATTGGGAAAGGGTCACTAGCACATGTGACACCAATCCAATATGAGATATAGTTGGATTCTTGCTTCTTTGTGCTTTCACCTAGTTTAGTTGATATTTTGTTGTTTGGATTGCATTATGAAGCATGATTCAATATTTCATATGGATTCTATATCTGATTTGCTTGATTTAACAATACTCATGCTTGTTTGTTTTTGAGAAAAATGCAGATTTAGGGTCTACAAAATGGCTTAGAAGGAGGGCTGGTCTTTATGTCTAACAAGCAGTGACAGTCATAAATTTTGATAAATATCTCTATGTTTTGATATCTTCTTGTATTAAGACTTTTATGATGAATATTTCTGTGTTTTGTTCATAATGAATTTTAATACATTTTATGAGGGCTTTCTCTTTATGTCCTGTGTTGCTTTAATGCATTAGAATGAATAGGTTTGTCTCTTTATCAATATCTCATTATGATGATTAGGAGATGTTACTAGTTTCAAAAAAAAAAAAAAAGAGAAAGACTTTTGACAGTAACATTTTTGTTTATCGGGTAGTCAGACCACCAGTTCTTACAGTAATCAGATGCCTTTTGTTTTGTGCACAGAGGCTTTCAGCAGGCATTAGAGGACATGTCCCCTCTTTTGTAGCACTCTCTATCTGCAAAAGATCAGATCTGGAGACTTAATTCAGAACTGAGATGTTATTTCAGTTTCAACATTAAGTTTTGTTTCAATCTGCTGAGACTGGGCTGTACGTGGTTGCTTCTTCCATCTTAGCTGGCTGCATTCTCCCTCCATTTCCAGCCCGTACCTATAGTTGGGCATCTAGAACATTGATGGGCGCTAGTTGGAGTGTAGGCTGGCTATTAGAAGACATCATGCCAGGAATGAAGAAGGTTGCATCTGGATTTCCATAGGACTGGACTGGATGGGAGCTGCTGTCTCATCATTACCATTGCTACAGACTGCAGACAACAACATATACATCATTTCGCTGGATTCTGAGGCAACATTTCGAGAAAGGACGCATTTTTTATCTCATTATTTCTCATATATTTTATCCCTTCACATTTGGATGCACATTTATGAAAGGGCGCAATTTTTTCACTTACAAATAATCTGTTTTGATAAGTAAACAATTTGCGAAAAAATCTTGAGATATAGATGTTTAATATATTTCTAAGATATTAGGATCTCTAAATCAGGACAACTTCTGAGATTTCTTGGACAGAACTTAAGCGCCTTACTCATTCACTCGCTAAATGCTTTAACTTAGAGATCTCTGTGATTGCTGTGTTTTCCTACGCCTAGAATTTTCCTGTGTATGCTTTTCTTTGAAGAATTATGTCAAACAAGTCACACGCCTTGTCTATGCTTTCACATCTCTCCAAAAAAAAAAAATAGTTCACGCACCTTGTCCATGCTTCCACGCCTTGCATATTTATTTAGTAGAATAGTTATTGGGTACTGAATAAGCGTAGTTCCCAGGCGGTGTGGTAGGTTGAACTCTTTTATTTTCAGTGAAGTAATCCTTTTTGTTTTTTCGTGTGAGATCCATTTTGACCTGGAAGTGTGTTAGGTGAGGATGTGAGAGCCATGATGAAAACATTTATACTTGTGTGTGAACTTAAAGGCAGTAAGCAAGAATTAATGCAACGAACCTCCCTTAGTTTCTGCTCAATGCAATAAGAAGCTGATCGGGCTGGCTCTGTTGTCTTTTAAGAAGATAATCAATTATCATCAATTGGAGCAACAACAAAAGACTTTTTCACAATCTTTGATGTCAGAAAAATCAGGATCTTTTGCTGGCATAATTATGAATAAGTTTTGGATTACTGTGCTGATAATTTCGTTTAATGTTGCCAAAGTCAATAATTTCTTTCTTTAAAGCTATTTATTATGATTGGACTAAAGAAGAACACAACGCATTTATATAATCTCTGTTTATAGCTCGACAAACGAAGGAGTTTATTAAACTGTCTCAGTCCATTGTGTCATTGATTGCAGCCAATAAAATGTGGGTAACTTGTCTGCTGTTCTTTTTTGGTCTAAAAATCTGGCAACGAAATTCTAGTGGAAGGTAAAATCTGCTTAGCTTGCTCTGAAAGGGATGTCACAACTAGGTCATTGATGACAAAAAGATTTGAAATTCTCTTTTGAAGACAAGTTTTGAATATCATATAAAATCTCATTTTGACTAATGTTTTCTTTTTCTTTGCGAAACATAAACCACTCTTGTTAAATATCTTTTCTTCTTAATCCTTGTGAGATCATTCTTTTATTTTGGAATTGATGATTAAACATAATAAGGAATTGCATTGATCTTCGTTGTTTATCATTAAGCCTCTATTATTTATTGAAATCTAGGATTAAAATGAACCTAATTTATTATTTTGTATTCTCACATAATTGTTTGATGGAATAGGTACAAAGCTGAAAAAACAAAGGTACAAAGCTTAAGGAGGAGGCTAGCAAACTAAAATGAAAGGAGGGAAATTTTTTGAAAACACAATGTTTTAACACTTTAAGTGTTTGATCAACACTACTTCATGAAGTTGTTAATCTTTTCGCTTTAGAAAACTAATTTTCAT
>VDFB02067621.1:96431-127102 GCA_007258455.2 Sequoia sempervirens | reverse complement strand
ATAAAGGGGGAGATTGTTGTAAGTATGATGGTGTTATCATTGATGCCAATAGGAAGTCTACTAACTGGTGTTGTCATTGATGTCAACTATGGAATGAAGATGTTGAGGATATTGAGAAAATTGTGGAAAAGAGGAAAATAAGTTGTGCATGTGTAGTTGAGACCTTGAGGAAGTGTTGTGAGTACATGGAGCTATTATTTTTTTGCAGATTTTGAAGATGAGTTGGAATGAACTAATGAGCTGAGGTGATGTCTCTGGTACTTGGTTTCCAAATACTTTTGAGAAAATTTAATAAAAAAAGTAAACTATGTTGTGAAAATGTTCATGAATAGTGTGCTTTGATATTGTGCTCTATGTTCTTTCTGTGTTGATGTTATGCCTATGTGGATCTTACAGGTTATTCAAGGGTGTTAGAGGTTGCTATATTCAGAATTTGGGTTTGTGGATTATTGTACAGTGCGAGATATTTTCAATAGTGTGGGAATCAATTGTTCAGTGATGTTTTTTGTGGTCTAGGAGAAATATATTTGCTCCCCATTTCTCCACTATTTGGCTTTAGGTTGTGTAGATTTGGGAAGTTTCTTATAACCCTTTTTATCTTTATGTATTCAAGCTTTTACTTGATTTGGTGTAGTACATTGTGAGTTTCATTTACCAGTATGTAATTAAGGGTTATTTATTGTTCTGAGTTAAAGTATTTGTGATGCGAGATTGAGTGAAGTGTTTTGATGAATCTTAAGTAGTTCTTGGATTATTTTGGATTTATTTCAAATGAATTATATTATTAGAAACTTTCAACTAGGTTTAAGGAATCATGTACTTAATGATTATTGTGTTTTGCATGGGTGTTGGTCGACCTTGTGTTTAACACTACATGTGAGGCTTGGGGAAGCATGTTGAAGTGTGTTGGGATCTATTTGGGTCCTAATTAAGGATTTATTCAGGATTCCTTTTGTTCCTATCCACTGTGAGAATGTTTAGGTGTCAACCTATTTTGAATTTGAATGTATAACGGCTAGTGGTTGACATTGTAAAAAATTTTTTGGGTAGAGCTTGATATAAATATGTATGGCATTGATGTAAGAGGGTGAATGAAAGAGTAAGAAGTAAGATAGATGCAATATTGATGTGAGTGATGTGTGTGATGTGAAATTGAGCAAAGCAGTGTGAATTTCATGTTAGGGTTCTTGAAGGTAGTGAGTTGAATGCATCTAAAATCTTTCATGTGAGGCTACAAAAGTGTGCAAGAAATTGTGGTGGACTACTTGTTGCATTGAGAAGTGTTTTCTTTGTGTAACATTCTTCTTCTATCTTCTTATATTCTTTTTGTGGTAGTGAGCCCTGGTTATGACCATTTTTGGATAGTGTGTCCTATTTTGGCAATGAACCTCTTTGTACTAGTTTTTCTATTATTTATATTATGAGTTAATCCTCACCGTGGTTTTTCCCTCATTGGGTTTTCCATGTAAATCTGGTGTTCTCTTGTACATGGTGTTGTGATTTTAGTTTTTCTTATCTACATTTCATGTTTAATCAATCTAATAGAATAAGGGTTTAATGAATGCTTGTGGATTTGTTTACTGTGGACGGTTTTGAATGTTTAATTTGTTACAACTGATTCACCCCCCCTTAGTTGTCTTGTTCATTTCAACACATTTTGCATCATATATTGCATCATAGGTTGTATTATGGTTTGTTTAAGTCATCTTAAATCATATATGAAACAATGAAAAAATAAGTTGAGGTTGATAAAGAGGGGTTCACCATAATGAATTGACACCAAAGAACCTATTTCCCTAATTTCATTCAAGGAAATGAGATCCAAACTATGAAGTGACTATCAACACTTAGGTGACTCAAATAAAGGTATGAATGAAAAAAATTCTTATCTATGCAAGGATGGGGTATAATCCAAATAGAACTTTGGAGAGAAAGATCAAAACCATCAAACAAAGTCCAAAATGCAAGCTATAAAATGCAAATAAAGAATAGTAATCAAATCTAACAGAAATAGTAAAAAAAAAGGAATATCTAGAAATAGGAAAAGGATGTGTACACCTTTCACCAAAAGTAACCTTTTGAAGCTCACCGAGGACTCACTCGCCCTATGAAAAATGGGTCCTGGCTAGGGTTCTTGAAAAATGCTTTTTGGGTTCTCTTTTGATATGTCTACACTTCCAGATTCTGGATTTTCACTTTCGCACAACTGGAAATAAATTATGTAGAGGATTTTCCAGGATATGAAAAAAATTCTTGCAACTTTGAGAACTTTGCAAATTTCTTCAAATTTTCTCTTCAAAGGATCTTCAACCTAAAATCTGCAATCACACATCAAAAAGAGAAAAATATTGTTTGTTAGAGAATGGGGGTTTTCCTTGGTCAAACCCCATTTTCATAATTAAACCTTGAAATGAAACAATTAAATAGCATGAAGGAATGATGAATAAACAACTCTATGTAACATCTCACCAAAACTTATTTGAACCTTGGATTACAAATCTGCAAACTAGCATGAAGTGGTCTTAATGAATGTAGATATTGATTATGAAAGTTGTCTTGAAATGATGTCCTTGAATTCTTTAATAGATCTTGAACACTACATCACCATATTAGCTCAAAAAAAATGTATGATACAAGAAATCCTTGACATGATGATAGGAATCTTGATTGCTACAATAATCTTTAATAAATCTACACTTTGAATGGCTTAAAATTTCTCTTGAATGCTCTTGAATAGCTCTATCTTGATCTCATGAAGTTACACAAAAGTTCTAGGATTGATTTCTTGAAATGCTAGGTGAAACATAGTGAAATGACCTCTTATTTATACATATCTTAACATTAATTCTCAAAATTCAAATATCGCAAGCCGACATTGAATTGTAGATTTGAAATCATTGAAAAACTACCAAAAACATAATTTGAATTTAGGTCCTAGGTGCAAGTGAGGACCCATTCACCCTATGGAGAATGGGTCCCAGACCACTTTCCTATGCCACACATTACTCAATGTTAAGAATAATGTTATGGTATTTATGAATGTCAGGTTTTATCCCTTGGAATTTGCAATTAATTATTCTTGGATTTGAATTAAAGGAGCCAATTAAGGAAATTAACCTCAATTAATTAATAAAGCCCTAGATTAGTGTGAAAGTGTAAAGGTACAACTTACAACACCAAAAACAAGCACAATTAAGTCCATTTTAATTAAAAGGGCCCTAAAATTAATGTGAATATGTAAAAATATATTACAACACTAAATTAAGGCATCATTAAGCTCATTTTATTATTTATTATTCAGCCCCAAATTAAGTGTGAAAAAGGGATACTTTTTCCTACACTACATTTAGCCCCCACTTTAGTGTTAGGATGAGCGCAAGTGCAAAATCACACTAAAGTAGACATTCAAGACACTTATGTATGCAACAATGGAAAAGGCACACATTCATACAACATCAAAGACTAGGAAGATCAAGCCTACACAGTCCAATTGGTGCAGAACACATCTAAGCCATCATTCTTTTTGCACTTACTCCAGGGTAGTGGAACTTCAAGTTGTCCACTAGATGAGTATCCCAAAAGGGTGGAAAATGAGAGAATCATATTAGGCTCCCATACCATATCAAATTTTTCCTCCTAACAAATTCAATAAGGTTCCACAAGGCCAGGCTCCACAGGTAAGCAAGGTGTGTTATGCTAGGTGGCCTTGAATTTAGAGTTCAAGCTTCATAGGGCTTAACGAGCTATGTTATTCTAAACACCTATGAACAAGGAAAGGCTCCATAGGAAAACAAAGTTTTTTATGCTAGGTGGCCTTGAATTTAGGCTTTGAGCTTAATAGGTCTTAACAAGCTATGTTATGCTAAACACCTATGAATAAGGCAAGGCTCCATAGGAAAGAAAAGTGTGTTATGCTAGGTAGCCTTGAATTTAGGGTTCAAGATTCATAAGTATTAACAAGCTGCATTATGCTAACACTTATGAACAATAATTCTAGTAAAAGGTTTTTATTCAAATGGATTTCACTTAGTTTGTGTAAGGTCTTCTTTTTAGGGAACATTGTTCCTAATGTCTCTAAGAGAGGACAAGTCAAGAGTAAAAGATTCACAACCTAGGGAATGTAGTGTGTCACATCACCACTAAGAGGAAAGTCATACACTAAGAAATATTGCAATCTTGGAGGACATCAAACCCAATGACACCACCAATAAAAGGGTGCATCACAAGAATAAAAAAATCACACCATGAAACATGAGAAATGTTGAATGATATTATCAATGTATGCCCCCACTTTAAAGTACTAGCAGATCTTTCAAGATTCATGACTGCCCATAAACAGAAATTCATAAAACCTCAATGCATTAATAACAATACTCTGACAGGGCATTATTTGCCACATTAGTAACTGGGATGCAAAGAGCAGTTCTAAAAATGGTGATTATAAACTAGTATGTGCAGCATGAAACGCATCAATACCAGAGATTCGATGCCAACCAATGATGTCAGCCTGCACCTATATTTAGAAATTCCTATGTTGGCCACAGTGTATGAGTCTTCAATAACCATTCACTGAGACAACCAGATAGTCCTGCCGAAGGAAATTAAATTGCCAGTCATTCCCCTTAGTTATCACTTTCGCCATGACCCATCAGAGTCGGGGAGAAGACATAACGAATACATTATGTCATGCTGAGAGCTCATATGTTATGTTCTTTCCAATCACTGAGACAAAAGAAGGTTTCTCACTAAGATCCCCTTTTCGTTTCATTCACTGTCGCTGTAACCTTTTGATATCGGAAAGACCCTATGCAGATCACACTGTGTTTCACTGAAAGTCTCCTTTTACCCCTTGTAAGTCAATGTAACATAATGGTTCTCTCACCGATGCATCCTTCTATCTTATGAGGGTCGCTATAACATACCAACATCAAGGAGACCTCTCGAAAAATGATTGAGTCATACCAAAAGTTACCAACCATCTTGTGTGTCGCTGAGAAAAATCAATCTTCATGCTGAAAAAGTCAATTTGTGTTCCATCGGCGAGACCGTAGGTCACTCAGCCCCAGAGGACATCAGCTGAGCCTAATACGAGGATGTATACCTTTGTGTTTTGCAGGTGCGGTATATAGAAAAACAAAGCTAAGCCAAGAGCTTTCCTTACAGGTACACATAGTTTATGCCGAGAAATGTTCCTTTTGTTTTACATATGGCTTTGAGATGTATACCTTTATTTCACAGATCCAACGTATAAGAAAACAAACTCGCCAAGACCTTTCTTCGATGCACATGACCAGCCGAACACCTTTTGTTTATGAACGCCGGTATATACTGCGGGAGATTCTGGAGAGAAAATGTCATACCAAAAATATTTATCCACTCCGGAGACAATACTAACTCTTGCTCAATACACTTAGTCGGCACTTAACAGTGTTGATATATTACTTCGAATATCATTAACTCATACCGATATAACTCTTTGTGCATGTCGGTAAGACACTACAAAATTTATACATTTATCGGTTACAACGTCTACCGATAGACCTTTCTTTGCATGGTCGGATATTAACACCATTACTTATGAGAAATTACTTTAAAGTAGAAAATGTTTAATCCTAAAACATGAGAGATTCCTTGAAAATCCCTATGACAAGTCATATGTTTCCAAAATAAATCTATGTCATGAAAAAGGAAGGATGGGTTGCCCTCAAAAATACATAAGCGATCTATGGATTTCGGGCCAATATACCTTTGCTACAATGTTGTTATAGAAATTAGAAATGTCATCATTCCCCAAATACTCATAGAACTAGGAGAATGACACATAAAGAGAAAAAATAAAGAAAAGTCCTTTTGGGTCAACATGGAAGAGACCTAAATGTCTTGACGCCTGGCATCCTCCTCAAAGGAAAACACAAGACAAGCAAAAATGGGTAAAAAATTTATGATATAAAGAAGAATGTAGGTACAAATAGAGGAATTCACATGAAGAGAGAGACATAAAACAGAATAGTCAGGGGATCACATTATGCACATGCAATCACATAAGGAAACAAATCCAAATACTAGTAAGGCACATGTGATTCAACCTATATCAGGTCATCCATATTCCAATCTTGATTAGTATATGTGAAAGGAAAAGAACTAGCTAAAGAGGCAATGTCATGTTGAAATAGGACATGCACCAGGTTCAATACTCTTTTTAGGAGAAATGTAATTTAATCTCATAGAAGAGGAGAATAATGAATTCAACTCATTATGCACTTGTTCATCAATTGTTGCAATATTAATATAATTATCTAAATTAATCACAACAAGAGGTCAAATGATAATTTTTCTGGAAGGTTCTTGTTTACATTGTAAAAAAGGTATAGAATCATCATGCATTGCTTCAAGAAAGTTCATATTTTTATTTTCTTTATTTCTTTTTTCTTCTTTAGTTTGTAACATATGAGCAATAGCACAAAGTCTATGCCTATGCTCTCTAGCAGTTATGTTTCTTTTCATTCTATTTTTAATTTTTGATTATGTAGGAGCGGGTTTGTCAACCATAGGTTTCCTTTCTTCCCTTAAGGGAGGAACGAAAGGAACCAAGAGAGGTTGTTCAACCATTTTCTATATAGCTTTGTAAACTTGTTTGATTTTAAGAGGCACAATGGGATTGTTTTGATTGTCTCATGGTCTCTTATATGAAATGGTAGGAGGATTTGTAATAGGATACTCTTGGATATTTGGAAGGACTTTTGGTTCAATCATTGTTTCATCAAGGATGGGTGGCTCAATCATAGGTTGAGGCATATTTATAAGGGATAATTCTACTATGTAATTTTCCTTAAACTTTTTATATGATTTAAAAAAGAAGTCTTCATGGGGTCTAGTAGGTTCAGTAGGCTCAGGCCAAAAGAAATCTAATGAAAAGTTCCCATGGAAAGACACATGATTAAAGCCACTATGGTGGACTGTAAATATTTCATTGCGAAAAGGAAACTTTAAACATTTATGCACAACCAACAAAGTGACATTCATGGAGCAAAGCCATGGATAGCCTAACTTCACATTAAATTGGTTTGATGATGGGATGATGGTGAATGATAAATTTAATGTTTTTGGTCCATGTTTTAGAGGGAGATTTATCGAGCCAATCGTAGGGCAAGTAAAACCATTATACATTTTAATCCATGCTTTTAGTTTGTAATATGTATCTTGATAGAGCTCGTGCAAAAATAGGGATTATTTAGTAATCAAATTCTCTACACATATGAGATCAATTAATATCCCATTAGTAGGCTTGTCATTGATTCTTCCAGCTATGTAAAGAGGACCATCAGGTGCATGTTAGATAATGTCTTTTTGTGAGAAAGCAATATCGAGGGGAATTTTGGTTTGGCTCGTACAAAGTTTAGCTTCAATAAATGCCACTAATTCAACCATTTCATTCTTATTTTCATTTTTTATGTTTTCATCATTCATTTCAACATTCATCACATCATTCTTTGTTTCTCTAGATTTGAAAAATGAAATAGTGTGTTTCAGCATGAGATTGGTAAATATTTGTAAGTTTTGGTTAGGAGGAGCTACAAACTTATTTCCTTAATCATTCACACATCCAATTTGAGGTTGATTAGAATCAATGAGGTCTTGCACAAGATCTTTAAGATGCTTACAATATTCTGTATCATGTCCATTTTGTTGGTGGAAATGAAAATAAGCATTGGATCTATAGTTTGAGGGTAATGGTTTATTAAGATTAGGAGCTCTGAGAGGAGGTAAGGAAAGCATATTCTTGTCCAAGAGCATTAGCATGATATTATGAAGGGATTTGGGTAGAGGGGTAAATTTTTCATTGTTTCATTTTGGTGAACCTAAGTTTGATCATTGCATTTTCTAATTTTTAGGTCCTCTTTCACCCTAGATTTATATTTTTCATTCATTTACATATATTTACATTGAATTGAGTCTCATCTAGGGCGTCTAGTTTGCATTTCATTTAAGGGTTTTAGGATTGCATATTTTTCATTCTTTAAATTTGAAAATAAAATAAAATTAGTCATCTTGTATATCATTTACATAGCATTACATCATCTTTATTTGCATTTGAAAATTGAAACAAAATTGCATATAAAATTAGGGGTTCTAGGTTGTCATTTTGTCACATTTTGCATTTGCATTCAATCCTCATTTCACTAAAAATTAAAACTAAAACTTGTTGTATCCTATCAAAATATGGAAACTACTAATATTTGCTCAAAAATTTATAAAAAATTGTTTCAAATCCCTCACCTAGGACCCATTTACCCTAGGGAAAATGAGTCCCTGATCAGGGACATATTCTAATTTTTTGGGCATTAAAACATTTGTTTATGCATTTTTGTTTGTGTCTTCAGATTTCTATTTTTGTTTGCATATTTTTTTCTTCAATTTGATCATATTTAGCTTCATTTTAAAAAGTTAGTGCATTGTGTGATTCCAAAATAGCATTTACAAGACATTACTTTTAGGTTTTGGCATAGTGTAATAAAAAATTTACCTTGTTTAGAATCTAAAAATTGCATTTACATATTAAATCCTAGGTCATTGCATTGCATTTTACCCTCTTTCAATTTTGGATTGGCATTGAGTTTGTGAAACTTGTATGTGCTTTACAAGTTGGTGTCCTATTAGAAATATTGTTGTGAGACATAGTTTGAGACTCATTCCATGTTGTGATACACCATTCATTGTGGATCTTGGGTTTTCTAAGTCTCTTTCTAATATTTTTGATAATCAACCCCCTATGGATCATAGCCCGCATACCTCATTTACAATGACTTCCTTACCTACAACCAATGTGCATGATGTTGTGCATGTCCCACAAGAAAACATAAAAAGAATGGATGAAAGCTTAGAAAAGTTACAAGACTTTGTGCACAATGAAAACATGGATACTAGTGTCATTCCTACTTTAGATAATCTATAGAAAATAATTGAAACTAAAAAGGGAATGGATATTATGTGAGGTATAGGTCATCTTCTTAATAATAACATGTCTACCATGACTAGTTGTTCTCAAGCTTTGGGGTATACTCAAAGCCAAGGTGGGAATTCTATTCCTCCTTCCATGATCCCCATCTTTATTCCTACATACACTGGTACTCATGTTACCACAACAATTCAACCTACTAGAAAAGTTAACACTTCCTTAAGTATTTCTGCTAGGAATGCTTCTAGCTTTTTCCATTCAAATCTCATATCTCCTCAACCATCTCCACTTACAAACCTACAATTCACTTGCCCTCAACAAACATACATCACTCCACCTTAATCCCCTCCATCTCATAATACCAATAATGATGCAGAACCAAGGTGGAAATCAACTTGAAATGACAAATAATAGATGGTCAACCCAAATTCCAAAGCAAATCAAAAGAACTTCACAAATCCACTTGTTAGATGCATTCTGTCCACCAACACAACCAAACAGCTTCAAGGGACTTTTCACCCAAATTTCACAAAAGAATTTCCAAATAAATAATGGATTTAGACACCCATTAAGGAATTACACAACATACTTCAAGATCAGATATAACTCCTTTGTACCAGTTTAGACTTCCAATACACTCACCATGGGAAAAACAAGGAAAAGAGGTCAATTTAACAAAGGAAGTACCCTTAAAACTTATCCAATCACCTTGAAACCTTAGGGAAGAAAATTAAATGGTCCAAAACCACAGAATCCATAATTGGTTTGCACCTGTACAGATAGAAACACTCCCAACTCAAAAAACCTCCTTTTCTAATGCAAAAACAAGGGTTTTGTCAAAATCTTCATTCCCAGACTTGAATAAACAAATAAATGGTCCAAAAAACTTTCATAGGGTCTTCCTTGACATTTTAAATGCTTAAAAATTCAACTCCATCAATAATTCATTTAAAGCACTTCAAAGCCATCACTTTTCAAGGGAAAAATTGCATTTTCAGCCCTAGGGCATCACACATTCACCACAAAAACTCCTTATTATAATATAAAATGAATTAATACATCTGATATAATATATTTCCTACCAATCCACTGAGTTACAGCATTATACAGTGGGTGGATTGGTCAAAATCTCATATTTTTGCCTTCAA
Source organism: Sequoia sempervirens (assembly GCA_007258455.2). NCBI lineage: Eukaryota > Viridiplantae > Streptophyta > Pinopsida > Cupressales > Cupressaceae > Sequoia > Sequoia sempervirens. The sequence goes on along the minus strand of VDFB02067621.1, from coordinate 116,998 downwards.
ACCCTTCACAAGGAAAAAAACTAGGATACTTGTAGTAATTTTTGAATATCTCTCACAAAACAATGAATGAGAACTCCAAATCAAAATAAGATGAAATTAAACACATATACCCTCAACCTCTAAATATTTCAAGGCATTAGGATGCCGTACATATCCATACAACAGTAAACAAATTCTGAAAAAACTGTGAAAAATACAGAATTTGCTCCAAAAATGTGGTATTTTATTGAATATGAGTTATTACAACCTTCAACAACCCTTACTTCGAGCCTTGGAAGGCCTTATAAAGTATATTAAACAAATAACCACCCCCAACCAACCATCTTCACAAATAATTACCACTTAATGACTCTAATTGTGCAAATCAACAAAAATCGGCAAAATTATCATTGACAACATTTGCAACATTTTGCATTTTTGCAATTATTGAACTTTTAAGAATCTAAATACCTTTAGACACCTTAAATATGGTAATTTAGACCTTATTTAAACCTTATTAGTACTTCTAGACTCAAAACAACAAAATCCCTTCATTTACCCAATTTGACATCTTTAACAATTTTTCAAGTTTTCACACATTTTGCAATGTCTTCATGGAACAAAGATGAAATCACCTTAAAAAGACCTTCTAAAAATTTTGAAATAATATTATTGAGATCACAAGGTCTTGGTGCTCCTGCACCATACACCCCACCAAGAAAAATACCCTGGTCCCAAGTGGTAGGATATGCTCCAAGTCTTGACCCTGCTGCTCCATGCTTCTTCAATGGTGTTTGTTGCCTTCTTGACTTTGGATGATTCTTTGATGCTGTTCTAAACCTTATACCTGCACACAAAAATTCATTAGCAAGAAACAATCCTACATTCCCCTTGGTTTCATTCATATACTTGCAATTGTTCTTCATTGTGTGCATGCTCTGCCTTGTGATCGGTTTTGTATCTCTTGAATGATTGTATGTATTTCTCATTGTTCTCAGCCTTGTCATATCTTCATCATCACTCACCCAAGTATTAACAACTTCATTTACCTTTACATCAGCAACTCCCATTTGTTTTGCAACATGATACTTATCAATAGGACACACTATGGTCCCAATAATCACTATACCCTGCTCAATGAACTGTTCCTCAAGCAGTCCAACCTGTTTCTCACACATCCCTGCAGATTTGTTAGCATTTACTATGTTAAAATCAGACTTAGGCATGAGTTTTGCTACTATCCTTTGCAAAATCAGATTATCCACTGCCTTAACACCATTTGAAGGTGTTCCAATCACTGTCCTAACATTATTACCCTGCTGCAAATCAGAAAATGCACTGTCCCTTTTGTATTCAAGCCTTAAGGCCTACTTTCTACCAAACATAATCACTTTTGACTTACCTTTGATCTACCCTCTTTCCTGCAAAGGAGTTAACTTATAGCTTTGATCATCCTTCCATATTGTGTAAGTATTGGCCCAACCATCATACATAGACCTTCTATCATATTGCCATGGTCTTCCTAAGAGAAGATGACAACAATCCATAGGCAATATGTCACATAGGACTCTATCTTTGTACTCCCCAATCTAGAAATATACATAAGCTTGTTCATTCACCACTAAATTTTGGCTATCATTCACCCAAGAAACCTTGTAGGGTGCTACATGAGGTATCTTTTCTAGACTCAACTTATCTACCATTTCCCTAGACACCATATTATCTTGAGAACCTGAATCAATAACAACTTGACACACTTTACCTTTGCATTTGCATGAGGTTCTGAATAAACTCCTTCTTTGGCTCATATCTTCTTCCTTTTGTCCCTGCAACAAGGTTCTTCTTACCATGAGAGCTTCTCCTACTTCTAGATCTGTAGGTCTGCTTGATGAACTCACACTCTCTTCTTCATCTCCTTCCACATATTGGACTCTTCTATCACCTTTTCTTTCACTTCCACTTGCAACAACACTAAACTTGTCAAGACACTTAAAAGAAAGATGACCAAAATCACCACATTTATAGCATCTTCCTGCAAATTCATTTGAATCTCTTCCTCTATAATTTGCTCTTCCACCTCTCCATCCACCTCTAAACTCAGTCCCCTATTCTTTACTTTTCCCAGCATCTTCTTGGCCTTCTTTGGATTTGTTTTGTGTTGGAAAGGTACCTCTGCCCCTAGATGTACCTCCTCTACCTCTTACTACCTTCTCTTGTCTCTTCAATTTTTCTTCTGCTCTCATAGCCATTTGAAAGCATTGTTCAACTGATTTAGGTACCAAAATACTGATCTCATCCTGGATGTTATACCTCAACCCATTCAAGTACCTAGCAACCATTTCATCTTCATCTTCTTCATGCTTAGTTCTTATGCTCAACTTATAAAATTCTTCAGTATATGATTGCACATCCAAATCTTCTTGTCTAAGATTTTGTAACTTTTTAAGCAATTGAACATTGCAATCACAAGGGAGAAATTTACCTTTCATTTTAGCCTTCATCCTTTCCCATGAAATGATCTTGCTCTTTCCTTGTCTCTCCCTTTCCTCTTGCACAAAATTCCACCATACCAAGGCATGTCCATTCAATCTTGTTTTGGCCCTCTTCACCTTAAGTCCTTCATCAACATCTTCACTATCAAAGTAGTTTTCCATAGCTCCAATCCAATCCAGGAGCTCTTCACTATCAAGTTTTCCTCCATACATCGGAACATCTATTTTTCCATGTCCCTCCTTCTTCACAGCCTTCAAAAGCTTCATTGTTCTTGCATCATCAGGGTCCATCTCCTCTTCTTCACAAAGAGCTTCCTCTTCCTCTTCAGTTTCACTTACATCCTCTTCCACTCTATGCTTTGCCTTCCAAGCAGCCATCTCTCTTTTTAAGGCTTCTATCTCCCTATCATGAGTGTCAATTTTCCTTGCAACTACACTTCCTTTGGGTGGCATTTTCACAATCCTATCTCTTCACCAACCTGCAAAACCAATCAAACAACAACACAAGATCTATTCCCTTGCTTTGATACCACTTTGATGTAGAACCAAGGTGGAAATCAACTTTAAATGACAAATAACATATGTTCAACCCAAATTCCAAAGCAAATCAAAAGAACTTCACAAATCCACTTGTTAGATGCATTTTGTCCACCAACACAACCAAACAGCTTCAAGGGACTTTTCACCCAACTTTCACAAAATAATTTCCAAATAAATAATGGATTTAGACACCCATTAAGGAATTACACAACATACTTCAAGATCAGATATAACTCCTTTGTACCAGTTTAGACTTCCAATACACTCACCATGGGAAAAACAAGGAAAAAAGGTCAATTTAACAAAAGAAGTACCCTTCAAACTTATCCAATCACCTTGAAACCTTAGGGAAGAAAATTAAATGGTCCAAAACCACATAATCCATAATTGGTTTGCACCTATACAGACAGAAACACTCCCAACTCAAAAAACCTCCTTTTCTAATGCAAAAACAAGGGTTTTGTCAAAATCTTCATTCCCAGACTTGAATAAAAAAATAAATGGTCCAAACAACTTTCATAGGGTCTTCCTTGACATTTTAAATGCTTACAAATTCAACTCCATCAATAATTCATTGAAAAGCACTTGAAAGCCATCACTTTTCAAGGGAAAAATTGCATTTTCAGCCCTAGGGCATCACACATTCACCACAAAAATGCCTTATTATAATATAAAATGAATTAATACATCTGATATAATATATTTCCTACCAATCCACTGAGCTACATCATTATACAGTGGGTGGATTGGTCAAAATCTCATATTTTTGCCTTCAAACCCTTCACAAGGAAAAAAACTAGGATACTTGTAGTAATTTTTGAATATCTCTCATAAAACAATGAATGAAAAATCCAAATCAAAATAAGATGAAATTAAACACATATACCCTCAACCCTTGAATATTTCAAGGCATTAGGATGCCGTACAGATCTGTACAACAGAAAACAAGTTCTGAAAAACTATGAAAAATATAGAATTTGCTCCAAAAACGTGGTATTTTATTGAATATGAGTTATTACAACCTTCAACAACCCTTACTTTGAGCCTTGGAATGCCTTATAAAGTATATTAAACAAATAATCACCCCCAACCAACCATCTTCACAACTAATTACCACTTAATGACTCTAATTATGCAAATCAGCAAAAATCAACAAAATTATCATTGACAACATTTGCAACATTTTGCATTTTTGCAATTATTAAAATTTTAAGAATCTAAATACATTTAGACACCTTAAATATGGTCATTTAGACCTTATTTAACCCTTATTAGTACTTCTAGATTCAAAACAACAAAATCCCTTCATTTACCCAATTTGACATCTTTGACAAATTTTCAAGTTTTCACACATTTTGCAATGTCTTCATAGAACAAAGATGAAATCACCTTAAAAGGACCTTCTAAACCTTTTGAAATCCTATTATTGAAATCACAAGGTGTTGGTGCTCCTGCACCAAATAGTGATCTCATCATTAACATACTTTTGTAAAACACGGTATCCCTTCAATAACAAATCACAACCCTAAATAAAAAAAAAATGACCAACCTTCACAATACATCAAAATGAATCCGTTATCCTTGGAGATATTGAGAAAAAAAATTCCACAAAGTATAGAGGTTGCTAGATTTGAGAAATATGGTGGGAAAGGAGATCTTGTTATCCATGCTTATGTTTACATGACCCTATGTAGATTTCATTTTTGAAGATAAAATATTGGCTAAACTATTCCCTAGATCCTTGAAAGATACTTCTTCATAGTGGTTTTTCTCCTTATCGTATAATGCAATTCATTCATTTAATAAACTAATTGATGCCTTTTACAAAAACTTCCAAATTCATATGGGTCCCAAGATGACTTTAGTTGACCTAATGAAATGTAAACAAAAGGATAATGAGAAAGTCATTGATTCCATAGTGCAATATCAAATGCTTTATTCACAAGTAAACATTAAGATTCCTAATTTCAACCTTCAAAGAATGTTTATTTCCAATTTACAAGAAAAAATTCAAACAAAGCTTGAGATGATGAGATTTCCCTCCTTCACACAGTTATGCTCAACCCTTCATGATTACCAAAATTTGATTAGTAGTCATAATGTGAAAAATGGACCTATCTGTTTTGAAAAGTTTGAATCCACACCTCAAAATAGTTATCAACCTTTCAAGAAATAGAATAGGAGAATTTTACAACTTAATTCCCCTCAACCAAATTGACAAGCTAATAACCAAGTGGTTGCTATAAATATGACAAATCCTTTTTCCTTGGGGATAGGAATAGACAATTTACCCCGCTACCTAACACCCTTCATAATACCATGGTACAATTCTTGGACAAGAATATGCTTTCCTTACCTCCTGTCAAAGGTCTTGATCCTAATAAACCATTACCCTCAAACTATAGATCAAATGCTTATAGCCATTTCCACCAAAAAAATGGACATGATATGGAACATTGTAACCATCTTAAACATCTTGTGCAAGACCTCATTGATTCTAATCAACTTCAAATTGGAGGTGTGAACGATCAAGATAATAATTTCATAGCTCTTCCTAACCAAAAATTACAAATCTTCACCAATACCATGCTAGAACACACTATCTCATTAGTCAAAGCTAGTGAAATAATGATGTGATGAATGTTGACATAGATGATGAAAACACAAAAGATGAAAATAAGGATGAAATGGTTGAAGTTGTGGAATTTATTCAAGCTAAACCTCATACGATCCAAACCTAAATTCCCCTCAATATTGCTTTCTAACAAAAATTTATAATTAAACATGCACCAGGTAGTCCTCTTTACATAGCTAGAAGAATCAATGACAAGCCTACTAATGGGATATTAATTGATCTTGTATGTGTAGAGAATGTGATCAATGAAGATTTCCTATTTTTTCATGAGCTCTATCAAGATACATATGAAAAACCAAAATCATGGATCAAAATGCATAATGGTTTTGCTTTCCCTATGATTGACTCAATAAATCTTCCTCTAGAAGTTAGAACAAAAACATTAAATGTCTCATTCATGATCATCCCATCGTTGGACCAACTTCATGTGAATCTAGGCTATCTATGGCTTTTCTCCATGAATGCTATCCCATTGGTTTTCCATAAATGTTTAAATTTTCATTTTGGCAATGAAATCTTTACTGTCCACCATAGTGGCTTTAATCTTGTTTCTTCTCGTGGGAATTTTTCATTGGATTTATTTTGGCTCGAGCCTACTGAACCTCTTAAACCTCACAAAGACTACTTTTTCAAATAATATCAAAAGTTTAAGGCAAAGCACATAGAAAAATTATCCCTTAGAAATATGTCTCAACCCATGATTGAGCCACCCATCCTTCAAAATATCCAAGAGTAGCCTATTACAAATCCTCCTACCATTTCATATAAGAGACCACGAGACAATAAAAACAATCCCATTGTGCCTCCTAAAATCAAAAAAGTTTATAAAGCTAAAGAGAAAGTTGTTGAACAACCTCCCTTGGTTCCTTCCATTCCTCCCTTAAGGGAAGAAAAGAAACCTATGGTTGACAAACCTGCTCCTACACAATCACAAATTAAAAATAGAATGAAAAGAAACCAAAATGCTAGAGAGCATAAGCATAGAAATCATGCTTTTGATCATGTGTTACAAACTAAAGAAGGAAAGAGAAACAAAAAAAATCAAAAGTTGAACTTTCCTAAAGCAATGCATGATGATTTTATACCTTTACTGCAATGTAAGAAAGAACCTTCCAGAGACATTATCATTTGACCTCCTATTGGGATTAATTTATATGATGACATTGATATTGCATCGATTGATGGATAAGTGCATAATGAGTTGAATTAATTGTTATCCTCTTCTATGAGCTTAAATGACAATTCTCCTAAAAAGAGTGTTGAACTTGGTGTGTGTCCTAATTCAACACTTGATATTGTACCTTCAACCAGTTGTCCACCTTCCACATATATTGATTAAGATTAAGATGTGGATGACCTACTATAGGTTGAATTATATGTTCCTTACTAGTCTTTTTCTTTGTTTCATTATGTGATTGCATGTGTGTAATGTGATCCCCTGTACTGTTCTATTTGATGCCTCTCTTTCTCTTCATGTGCATTACTCTATTTGTACCTACATTATTCTCTATGCCATAAACATTTTATCCTTTTTTACTTTTCTTGTGTTTTCCTTTTGGGGATGACACCAGTTGTCAAGACATTTATGTCTCTTCCATGTTGACCCAAAAGGATTTTTTTTTTTTTTTGCTCTTTATGTGTCATTCTTCCAATTGTTCTATGACTATTTGGGGAATGATGATGTTTCCAAGCTCTATAACAACATTGTAGCTTTATTTCAGAAACATATGACTTGGAATAGAGCTTTATGAGGAATATCTCATGTCTTAGGATTGAACATTGGATACTTTAAATCAATTTCTCACATCAATGGTGTTAGCAACCACTTTAAAGTGGGGGGATACATTGATAATATCTTTTGACATTTCTCATGTTTCATGGTGCAATTTTCTTTATTCTTGTGATGTGTCCTTTTCTTGGTGGTTTCATTGGGGTTGATGTCCTCCAAGAGTGCAATATTTCTTAGGATATGACTTTCCTCTTAGTGGTGATGTGATGCACTGCATTCCCTAAGTTGTGAATCTTTTACTCTTAACTTGTCCTCTCTTGGAGACATTAGGCGCAATGTTCCCTAAGAAGAAAACCTTACACGAACTAAACAAAATCCCTTTGAACAAAAACTTTTACTAGCATTATTATTCATAAGTGTTAGCATAATGCAACTTGTTAACCTTATGAAGCTCAAAACCCTAAATTCAAGGCCACCAAGAATAACACACCTTTCTTTCCTAGGGATCCTTGCCTTGTTCATAGGTGTTTAGTATAAAACAACTTGTTAAGCCCTATAAAGCTCAAACTCTAAATTCAAGGCCACCTAGCATAACACACCTTGATTTCTTGTAGAGCCTTGCCTTGTGGTACCTTATTGAATTTGTTAGGAGGAAAGATTCGATATGGTATGGGAGCCTAATATGATTCTCTCATTTGCCACCCTTTTGGAATACTCACCTAGTGGATAGCCTGAAGTTCCACTAACATGGAGTGAGTGAAAAACCGAAGGCTTAGATGTCTTCCGCATCGATTGGAACATCTAGGATTGATTTTCTTGGTCTTTGATGGTGAATGATTGTGTATATTTTTCATTGTTGCATACATAAGTATCTCAAATGCCATATTAGTGTGAGTTTGTGCTTGCACCCATCCTCGCACCAAAGTGGGGGCTAAATGTAGTGTAGGAAAAAGTATTCCCTTTCCACACTTAATTTAGGAATGAATAATTAATAAATAAATGAGCTTAATAATGCCTTAATTTAGTGTTGTAATATGTATTTTACATATTCACATTAAGTTTAGGGCCCTTTTAATTAAAATGGACTTAATTGTGCCTTTTTTTTAGTGTTGTAAGGTCTACATTTACACTTTCACACTAACCTAGGGCTTTATTAATTAATTGAGGTTAATTTGTCTTAATTGGACCCTTTAATTCAAATCCAAGCCTAATTAATTACAAATTCTAAGGGATTAAACCCGACATTCATCAATGGAATAAAATTATGCAAGTTTGATTTTAGGTTATTTGGCTTATATTCACATCGGGTTCACCAAAATGAAACAACAAAAAAATAGGTTAAGGTTGATAAAGAGGGGTTCACCGCAATGAATTGACACCAAAGAACCTCTTTCCCTAATTTCATTCAAGGAAATGAGATCCAAACTATGAAGTGACTATCAACCCTTAGGTGAGTCAAATCAAGGTATGAATCAACATATTTCCTATCTACATGCAAGGATGAGGGTATAAGCCAAATAACACCTTGGAGAAAAATATCAAAACCATAAAAAAAACTCAAAAATGAAAACTATAAAATGCAAATGAAGAACAATAATCAAATCTAACAGAAATAGTAATCAAAAGGAAAATCTATAAAGGGGAAAAGATGTGTACCTTTCACCAAAAGCCACCTTTTGAAGCTCAATGAGGGCTCACTCAACCTATGGAAAATGGGTCCTGGCTAGGGTTCTTGAAAATTGCTTTCTAGATTCTCTTCTACTATGTCTGCACTCCTAGATTGTTGATTTTCATTGTCAGACAGCTAAAAATAAATTATGTAGAGGAGTTTCTATGATATGACAACTTTTCTTGCAACTTTGACATCTTTGTAACTCTCTTCAAATTTTCTCTTCAAAGGATCTTCAACCTAAAATCTACAATCACACATCAAAGAGAGAAAAATGTTGTTTGTTAGAGAATGGGGGTTTGCCTTGGTCAAACCCCATTTTGGTAATTAAACCTTGAAATGAAACAATGAAATAGCATGAAGGAATGATGAATAGAAAAATCTATGTAAAAATGCACCAAATTTTATGTTAACCTTGAATTACAAATTTGCAAACAAGCATGAAGTGGCCTCAATGAATGTAGATCTTGATCATGAAGCTTGTCTTGAAACAATGTCCTTGAATGTTTTAATAGATCTTGAACACAACATCACCATATTAGCTCAAAGAACATGCATGATGCAAGAAATCCTTGAAATGATGATAGGAATCTTGATTTCTGAAATAATCCTTAATAAATCTGCCATTTGAATGCTCTTGAAATTTCTCTTGAATGCTCTTAAATTGCTCTAGCTTGATATCGAGAAGTCACACAAAAGTTCTAGGATTGATTTCTTGAAATTCTAGGTGGAACATAGTGAAATGACCTCATATTTATACACATCTTAACATTAATTCTCAAAATTCAAATATCACAAGTCAAAATTGAATTTTAGATTTGAAATCATTGAAAAACCACCAAAAACATAATTTGAAATTAGATCCTAGGAGAAAGTGAGGACCCATTTTCCCTATGGAAAATGGCTCCTAGGCCACTTTCCTAGGACATACATTACTCAATGTTAATCATAATGTTATGAAATTTATGAATGTTAGGTTTTATCCCTCAAAATTTGGAATTAATTAGGCTTGGATTTGAATTAAAGGGGCCAATTAAGGAAAATTAACCTCAATTAATTAATAATTCCCTAGATTAGTGTGAAAGTGTAAAGGTCCAACTTGCAACACCAAAAAAATGCCACAATTAAGTCCATTTTAATTAAAAGAGCCCTAAAATTAATGTGAACATGTAAAAATACATATTACAACACTAAATTAAGGAATTAGTAAGCTCATTTTATTATTAATTATTCATCCCAAATTAAGTGTGAAAAGGGGATACTTTTTCCTTTAGTACAATATCTACATTCAAATTGCATTCATTAGGTCTGGAATTGTTCATCGCATCCATTTAGGCATCTTTCATTTAGGTTAAAAAAGTGAAAAATATTGCATTGTTTTTTTTCAAAATTGCATTAAAATCATCCTTTTCAGGTTTTGGCATCTTAGTATCATTTAGTTATTGCATCTGAGCTTTGAAGATTGCATTCAAATTTTTCAAAACATTTTCAATATTGTTGCACACTTGTATGTTGAATCACATTAGCATAAATTCAAAAATTCTGGAAAAATATACATTGTTAAACCTATTTTCAAGAACACCCAAAATCCTTCAGTAGTACCTTACACAATCAAACTTTTAAATTTCATACAACCTATGTAGAACTCAAACATGCTTGGGTGCCTCTGTCTTGCTACTAGTGCCTCAAGAAAAAAAATTACATAGATTTTTGTCTCTATATTTTTTGTTTATTTTTACCTATTGTTTTCTAATTTGAAACTCTAAAAAGGTGTTATTGCATGTGCAATAAAGGTGTCATTTGTATTAATTTGTAGAAAAATTGGAAAAAAGTGTTGCATTTTAGTAGGAAAATTGTTTACGTCATATTCTCATTGCAAAAATCTTGTGTTATCATAATTCATGTTCTATTGTCAAATCTTGTTAAGCATTTCAAAGAATTTTTATTAAAAGCATGTCACAATGAGTTTATTTCCCATCTTTTATTGTTTTTCATTGATCACTCTCCTGCTATATCTCCTATGTTTGAGGTTAGCTTGGTGCAAGAGAATGCAATCATTGAAAATCATGGAAATCATGTTTATTCTTCACTCAATTCTCTCCTATTTGTGAAGAAGGTATCTGTAGCAGGTATGAGCAAGTTTTGTTGGTTGTCATTAATGTTGTCATTGATGTCAACATAGTTCAGTATGTTGCAAATTGTACATGTATAGCTGAGATGTTGCAAATACATGGAGCTATCTTTATGATGTTGCAGATGTGTTGGTTTAATGAGTTTCCAAGTGCTTTTGAGAAAATTAATAAAGAAAAGAAGTCAGAATGATGAAAGTGTTTAGAATGTGCTCCGGTATGTGCTATGAATTTCTCCTATGTTGATCCTATGCTTATGCTAATCTGAAGGTTTGATAATGGTAATCTTGTGGTGATATCTCCTAAGTTTTAGCTTCTGGTTTGATGGTACGTGAAAGTTACGTTCACCGGTATGTGAACTGTTCTGGTAGAGTTGGTGTTTTATAGACTGGGAGAAATATTTTTTGCTCTACAGTCCTCCTCTATTTCATCTTGTGAAGGTATCTTTTGTGCTCTCGCAAAGAGGCCTAAAATTTGGTGATCCAGAAGTCATGTTTCAGTGTGAGTTTGTACAGTACGGATGGACTAGTGAAAGGTGTTTAGTGTTTGAAGTTTGTTTTATTTTCTACAGATGTATTTGGAATATTCTGAGATGTATTCTCATGCATAATGAAGTGTGTTGTGGCATCCACGTGTCATCTTCTTGTTGGGAAGCATGTACATCATTGTTCTTTTGTGTTTTCATTAGGTTTGGCTGGCCTAGTGTTTACACTTCATTCAAAGAATACAATTTAATTAAGGAAGCATGTGGTTGATTTGAGATAAAAATTTTATCTCGAAAAATGTTTTTATTGGTCCACTCTCATTCCTTTCCACCGTGGGAATGTTGGGTTGCCAACCTAATTTGAATTTATGGAATAAGGAATTTGTGGCCGACCTTGAAGAAAGTTTCTAAGGTTAAGGATGGTATAAAAGCAAGTTGAATTGTGAAGAGTTGTATGACAGTGTGATTCAAAGTGACAAAAGTGAGCCACAAATCATCAGAGCAGAAGTGTGTGTGTGAGTGAGTTGTGACAACAGTTCTTCATTGTGTTAAATTCCTAAAGGCAGTAAGCTAAAGATTTCTTCAATCCTTATTGAAGCTACGGATGTGTGCTAATTGTTGTGGTGGATCTTTTGTTCTCTTTTGTACCTGTAGGCAGTGAGCCTCCCTACTGGACAGTGAGTCCTTTCCATAGGCAATGAGCCTTTGTACTTGGATAGCGAGTCCTCTTTTGGGAAGTGAGCCTTTGTATTCAATTTTATAATCTTTTATATTGTGAGTTAACCCTCACCGTGGTTTTTCCCTTATTGGGTTTTCCACGTAAAAATTTGGTGTTCATTGTGTTGATTTACTTTTTGTTATTTGTGTTTCATGCTCTTAATAACAAAATAGTGTGGTTGTGGAATTAATAAGTGTTGAAGTTCTAAGTTTGAATTTTGTGACAATTGATTCACCCCCCTCTTAGTTGTCGTGCACTTGTTTAATGATTGGCATCAAAGCTTTGGTCCCTTGGTGTAGAGCTTAACCACTTAAGGAAGATCTGATGGCATATAAGTTGGTGATCCCTATGTTTGATGGAATCGACTACAATGATTGGAAGGGAAAAACGAAAGGATATATTATCTCTCTAGGTTTCAAGACTTGGAAAGCTGTTGAGACAAAGTATACACCTCTGTATGGTGGTCTGACTACTATAGATGAGATTTCTATATATGAATTAAATGAGAAGGAAATTTATGCTATTTGCATTGGCTTATCTAAAAATGAGTGAGCTAAGGTTCTCTCTTTGGATGTTGCACATGAAGTATGAAAGACATTGGAAGAAATGTATGAAGGAAATGAAAGAGTGAAATTGACAAAGAAGCTGACGATGAAGCACAAATTTGTAAATCTAAAAAATGGAAGATGGTGAAGAATTTACAAATTTTTGAACTAACTACAAATGAAGCTAGAAATCAAGGAGGAAAACTATCAGATGAAGACATAATTGAGAAGATCCTGATCACCCTACTCGATTGCTATAGTGATAAGATCTTGGTGATTGAAGAAATGTATGATCCTAAGAAGTACACCTTAGAACAGTTGTTCAGCACCTTGCAAGCATTTGAGATAAGAAAGTTCCAGAAAGAATACAATATGGAAGAGAAGATAGAAACAACATTTAAGGCAATGAAGATTGAAGACAAACCAGATAGTGATGGTGTTGATGAGTTGGAAGCAAACTTCACCAGGAAGTTAAAGAAAGGCACCAAAAAGTATAAAGGTATTTTTCCCTTTAAATGTTTCAATTGTTTAATATTAGTCATTATGCTTCAAGATGTCTGAATAGAGCTAGACATGAGAAGAACAAGGATTATAAGGATAAGAAATATAAGAAGTTGTACTATGTTAAAGAAGAAGTAGGAATTTCTCATAATGAATATGAGAATGAGGTTGATGATAGTGAATCCTTATTCTTAGCTTTGGAAAGTAAATATGTATCCACTAACCTTGGAAAATGTGTAAGAAAGAAGGCTCCAAAGAATAAGAAAAATAGGATGGAAAGTACTTTGGTTACCACTTTTCATGCAAGAAAGGATGAATACTATTGGTTAATTGATAGTGGATGTTCTAATCACATGACCAGAGATAAGAGTAAGTTCACTAAACTTGAGAAATATAATTGTGGTTTAGTTATGTTCAGTGATGATTCAGGAGCTAAGATTTGTGGGAAAGGTTCAATTAGTTTTGATGGAGTGCACTGTACTAATGATGTATAGTATGTAAAGGGTTTGAGGAATAACCTTCTAAGTGTTGGTCAAATATGTAGCAATGTTTTTAAACTTGGGTTTCAAAATAATAACTGTGAAATCAAAAAAGGATTCAGAAATGGAGATATAAACATCTATCAGCTGAGGGGATTTGATGGCCATTGTCTTTTATCTCAAAGTAGTGAAATTTGGTTATGGCACCAGAGAATGGGACATGTAAATTTTGATAACCTGGTCAAAATTAGTTCAAAGGAGATTGTTCTAGGGCTGCCTAGAATCACAAGACCTGCTAATGCCATTTGTAGATGTTGTCAGTTGGGAAAACAAACAAGATGCAACTTTAAGGGAAAATAACATTCTACTACCGAAATGTTGGAGTTAGTTCATACTAATCTCTGTGCTCTGACTAGGACTAGAAGCTAAATGGTGACATATATTTCACATTGCTTATTGATGATTATACTCGAATGACATGGGTTTCTTTTCTTAGAGAAAATACTTAGGCTCTGGATTGGTTTAAGGTATTCAAAGCAAGAGTGGAAAATTAAGTAAACTTGAAAATTAAGTGTTTGAGATATGATAGAGGTGGAGAATTCACTTCTCATGAATTTAATACATTCTATGAACATCATGGCATAAGAAAAAAGTTTTATTCTTCGATAACCCCTCAGCATAATGGAGTAGTTGAAAGGAAAAATAGGATAGTACATGAAGCTGCTAGAACCACGATGAAAGAAACAAATGTACTAGATGTGTACTGACGAGAGGTAATACACATTGTTGTTTATGTTCTTAATAGAGTTCAAATAAAATACAACATGACCTTTTGATGACAATAAAAACCACTATTATGTTTGGGTTTTGGAAGTGAATGTTATATTAAAAGAGATTGATCTTAGAAAAATTCTGCCGTCTGGGGATGAAATCTTGGATGCTGCTGACTCAGATAGATGCTTATAATATTAGAGAAAAGTTGAAATGTGAATGTGAAGTTGATGAAGACATACACATACCCTATTGAGATAAGTGAAGTTGAACTTGATGACCCTATCTGTGGACAAGTACTTGAAGAAAACAAGGAAAAGGAAGAAGAAGAAAAGAGAACAGGAAGAAGAAGAAGAAAATGAACTAAAACCTTCTATTAAGACTCATAAGTATTTGCAAAAGAATCATCTAGAGGAACAAATAATTGGAGATAAAAGTGAAGGTGTGAAGACAAGAAGCAAAGTTGTAGTTGAGGTAAATTTGTGTTTACTTTCTAAAATTGAACCCAAATCTATAAGTGAAGCTTGTGAAGATGAGAGTCAGATGAGAGCTATGAAAGAATAGTTGTAGCAAATAGAAAAGAATCAGACATGGGAACTAGTTCCTAGGCCTGTGAACAAAAATGTCATTGGCTTGAAATGGGCATTCTAGAATAAGCTAAATGAAAGTGGAGAAGCTGTAAGGAATAAGGAAAGATTGGTATGCAAAGGATATTCATAAGTGGAAGGTATAGATTTTGAAGAGAAATTTTTACCTATGGCTAGAATGGAAGGTATTGGGATGTTTTCAGAATTTTCTACCCACAAGGACTTCAAAGTGTATCCCGGATGGATGTTAAATTAGGCATTTCTAAATGGTGGTGGAGCAAGAAGTGTACATGGAACAACTTTAGAGAGGTTTTGAGTTATGCGGCTTGAACGCTGGTTTGTATTGGAGAAAGTTGAAACGGCTCCCCAGAAACACATATGTAAGATTGGACAAATGCCTAACAAAGCAAGGATTTAGCAAAGGTTCTATTGATAGATATCTTTACTTCAAAGTGAAAGGTAATAAGATGTTGATAGTAGTTGTATATGTTGATGATATCATTTTTGGTCGAAATGAAGACATGTGTAAAAAGTGTGCTAAAGAGATGCAAAAAGAATTTGAGATGTCTGGGTCTGGTGGTTGAACAGCTAGGGTCATTGCGGTCAGGTGATAAAGGGATATTAATTTCTGATGGTATGTAAAAGAGTTGTTGAAGAAGTTTGTGATGGATTCCAAACTAGTTTGTACTCCTATGGTAACCGGATGTAAACTGAGCAAAGATGATAAATCTACTAAGACTAATAAGAGAAAATACAGATCTATGATTGGTGGACTGTTGTATCTTACTAGTACTAGACCAAATATTATGCATGTAGTATGTTTAGTTGCTAGATTCCAAGCAAATCCTAGAGAAGGAAATGTTACAACTATAAAGAGGATATTTGGATATCTTAAAGGTACACTGGATTATGGATTATGGTATCCTAAGAGTGATGGTTTCACCTTGAGTGCTTATATTGATGTTGATTAGGCTGGATGTGTAGATGACTTGAAGATTACCAGTGGTGGTGCTTTCTTTCTTGGTGATAGATTGGTTTCATGGTTGGTAGGTAGAGATGGTTTAAACATTCGTGATATGCTGCAGATTCATGGATGAAGCAAGCCCTGCGAGGGTATTATGGTGTTTAACAGCTACCGTGCAATAAACATTTCAAGAACCCGGTTACAAGACAGCTTCCCTTATCTATCAAAGTATCATTTCGAGAGAAAAGTGTTGAATAATGAAGTCAAATTGGGTAATGTGACAACAAAGGAGCAAATTGGAGACATATTCTGGTAACAGGATTCTGGGGCAGGAGGGGTGGGCTGTCCATAAAACTAGGTGTACATGAGGGTGCATCATTTTAGTAAATTCATAGAGTCCTTATTTATCTGGACTGATAAATGGGTCTACTCTACAAGGGGAGTAGAAAAGGTTTCCATTGTTGTAGTATGAGTGTACTCCTAAGGGGGAGTAATCAGAGTTATTGTTCTTTTCCATTAATGTCAAAGGGGGAGAGATTCTGTGTGAAAAGCAATTTAGGAGGAGAGGTGTTCTTAAGGATATTGTGTGGTACATTGGTTTTCACATCATGTGTTGCCATCAATGACAAAGGGGGAGATTGTTGCAGGTATGAGCAAGTTTTGGTGGTGTTGTCATTAATGTTGCCATTGATGTCAACACAGTTTAGTATGTTGCAAATTGTACATGTATAGCTGAGATGTTTTTGAGATGTTGTGAGTACATGGAGCTATCTTTATGATGTAGATGTGTTGGTTTGATGAGTTTCTAAGTTCTTTTGAGAAAATTAATAAAGAAAAGAAGTCAAAAATGATGAAAGTGTTCAAAATGTGCCCTGGTATGTGCTCTAAATTTCTCCTATGTTGATCTGATGCTTGTTTGGATCTGAAGGTTTGATAATGGTGATCTTTTGGTTTGATGGTACGTGAAAGTTACATTCACTGGTATATGAACTATTCTAGCAGAGTTGGTATTCTATGGATTCGGAGAAATATTTTTTTCTCTATAGTCCTCCTCTGTTTCATTTTAGATCTTGTGGATTTGGAATATGTCTTGTGAAGGTATTTTTTTTGCTCTAGCAAAGAGGTCTAAAATTTGGTGATCCGGAAGTCATGTTTCAGTGTTTCAGTGTGAGTTTGTACAGTCTGGATGGACTAGTGAAAGGTGTTCAATGTTTGAATTTTGTTGCATTTGTTGTGGATGTATCTGAAAGATTTTTAGATGTATTATCATGCATAATGAAGTGTGTTGTCACATCCATGTTTCATCATCTTTTTGGGAAGCATGTACATCATTGTTCTTTTGTGTTTTCATTAGGTTTGGCCAACTTGGTGTTTGCACTTCATTTGAAGAATAAAATTTAATTAAGGAAGCATGTGGTTGATTCAAGATATTATTTTTTATCTAAAAAAATGTTTTTATTGGTCCACTCTCATTCCTTTCCACCACGGGAATGGTTAGTTACCGACCCAATTTGAATTTATGAAATAATGTATTTGTGGCTGACCTTGAAGAAATTTTATAAGGTTAAGGATGGTATAAAATAAAATCGAATTGTGAAGAGTTGTATGACAGTGTGATGCAAAGTGACGAAAGTGAACCACAAATCATAAGAGCGGAAGTGTGTGTGTGAGTGAGTTGTGACAACAGTTCTTCATTGTGTCAGATTCCTAAAGGTAGTGAGCTAAAGGCTTTTGCAATTCTTATTCAAGTTGTAGATGTTTGTTAATTATCATGTTGGATCTTTTGTTCTCTTTTGTATCTATAGGAAGTGAGCCTCATTGTTGGACAACGAGTCCTTTCTGTAGGTAGTGATACTTTGTACTAGGACAATGAGTCCTCTTTTGGGCTGTGAGCCCTTGGTAGTGAGCCTTTGTATTCATTTTTATAATCTTATATATTGTGATTTAACCCTCATTGTGGTTTTTCCCTTATTGGGTTTTCCACATAAAAATATGGTGTTCATTGTGCTGATTTACTTTCTCTTATTTGTGTTCCATGCTCTTAATAACATAATATTGTGGTTGTGGAATTAACAAGTGTTGAAGTTTTAATTTTGAATTTTGTGACAACTGATTCACCCCCCCTCTCAGTTGTCATGTGCCTATTTAACAATTGGTATTAGAGCTTTGGTTCCTTGGTGTAGAGCTTAACCACTTAAGGAAGATCTGACGACACAATGTTGGTGATCCCTATGTTTAATGGAACTTACTACAATGGTAAGAAGGGAAAAATGAAATGATATATTATCTCTCTTGGTTTCAAGACCTAGAAAGCTTTTGAGACGAAGTATACACCTCTATCTAGTGGTCTAACTACTGTAGATGAGATTTCTGCTTATGAAGAATATGAGAAGGAAAAGTATGCTATTTGCAATGGCTTATCTAAAAATTAGCGAGCTAAGTCTCTCTCTTTGGATACTAAACATGAAGTCTAGAAGAATTTGGAAGACATGTATGAAGGAAATTAAAGAGTGAAATTGACAAAGAAGTTGGCGGCGAAGCATAGATTTGAAAATCTGAAAATGGAAGAAGGTGAATAATTTACAAGTTTTTTTTAGAGGGTTGAACTTACTGCAAATGAAGTTAGAAGTCAAGGAGGAAATTATCAGTTAAAGACATTATTGAGATGATCCTAATCACCCTACTAGATTTCTCCAATGATAAGATCTCAGTGATCGAAGAAGTGTATGATCTTAAGAAGTACCCCTTAAAATAGTTGTTTGGCACCTTGCAAGCATTTGAGATGAGAAAGTTTTGGAAAGAAGACGATATGGAAGAGAAGAAAGAAATGACATTTAAGACAATGAAGATTGAAGATGAACCGAATAGTGATGGTGTTGATGAGTTCGAAGCAAAGTTCACCAGGAAGTTGAAGAAAGGCACTTTCATTATGCTTCAAGATGTCTAAATAGAGCTGCACATAAGAAGAACAAGGATTATAAGGATAAGGATAGGAAGGATAAGAAATAAAAGAAGTTGTACTATGTTAAAGAAGAAGCAAGAATTTTTTATGATGAGTTTGAGAATGAGGTTGGTGATAGTGAATTCTTATTCTTAGCTTTGGAAAGTAAATCTATATCCACTAGCCTTGGAAAATGCATAAGCAAGAAGGCTCCGAAGAATAAGAAAAATAGGATGGAAGGTCCTTTGGTTACCACTTTTCATGCAAGACAGGATGAAGACTACTGGGTAATTGATAGTGGATGTTCTAATCACATAACCAGAGATAAGAGTAAGTTCACTAAACTTGAGAAATATAATGGTGGTTTAGTTATGTTCAGTGATGATTCAAGAGAAGATTTGTGGGAAAGTTTCAATTAGTTTTGATGGAGTGCACAATACTACTAATGCATATTATGTGAAGAGTTTGAGGCATAACCTTCTGAGTGGTGGTCAAATGTGTAGCAATGGTTTTAAACTTTTGTTTCAGAATAATACAAATGAAATCTGAAAAGGATCCAGAAATGGAGATATGATTGCTACTGGAAGAAGAACTCATGGAAACATATATTAGCTGAAGGGAGTTGATGGCCATTGTCTTATATGTCAAATTAGTGAAAGTTGGTTATGGCACCAAAAAATGGGACATGTGAATTTTGATAACTTGGTCAAAATCAGTTCAAAGGAGATTGTTTGAGGGTTTCCTAGAATCACAAGACCTGCTAATGCCATTTGAAGAAGTTGTCAATTGGGAAAATAGACAAGATGCAACTTTAAGGGAAAAGAACATTCTACTATAGGAATGCTGGAGTTAGTTCATACTGATCTCTGTGGTTTGAATAGGAATGGAAGCCTAAATGGTGATAGATATTTCATGCTAATTATTTATGATTACACTTGAATGACATGGGTTGCTTTTCTTAGAGAAAAGACTCAGGCTTTGGATAGGTTTAAGGTATTCAAAGCAAGAGTGGAAAATGAAGTAAACTTGAAAATCAAGTGTTTGAGATCTGATAGAGGTGGAGAATTTACTTTTGGTGAATTTATTGCTTTCTATGAACATCATGGCATAAGAAGATAGTTTTCTACTCTGAGAACCCTTAGCAGAATGGAGTAGTTGAAAGGAAAAACAAGACAGTATAGGAAGCTGCTAGAACCATGATCAATGAATCAAATATACCAAATGTTACTAGCAAGAGGTGATACACACTACTATTTATGTTCTTAATAGAGTTAAGATCATATACAACAAAACAAAGACTCCTTTTGAGTTGTGGACTAGTAAGGCTCCTACTATGAAGTATTTCAAGGTATTTGAAAGTAGATGTTATATTAAAAGAGATGATGAAAATCTTGGAAATTTTGA